>JABXWE010038722.1:0-17544 GCA_014611495.1 Limonius californicus
ATAATAAAACTTACCTGATTTAATTCTCCGAAAGTGTTTAATTTACTAAAAAGGTACCTGAACAGAAAATAAATCAATTAAAATTAATGAAAAAGTGATTTCTGATGGATTAATATAGTGAAGTCACTTACCTGCATTACTTTATGCATTTTTACAAAAGTATTGAAGTGTTTTATCCTGGATATCAACATATTTGTGAGGGAGGCTGTGAGAATCGCATCGTTAACGGTTTTCTAAAATGCAGCGAGGAACTGGTAAATTTGAAATGACCGCATCGAGGCCGAATTAATGCAAGCGTATGCATTTTCGAGGAAGCATGCTATAAAGCCCGTTCCAAAATCATTGAAATTTAAGATAAGTTCACAATTATTTTCTGTGTGTATTTGTTTCATTAGTTATTATAATAATATAACTATTTTGGGAGAAGCCACGAATATCAATACTTTTATTAGAACCCTGAGATTTCTTATAATAAGATATCCTGATGTAAAGTGAGATTTAATTTCTTTGTTTGAGAGATAATTAATTTTAATTTATATTATGGGCGCTACCAACGTAAAGGTTAATTTATGATTTTATTTATGTTTAATTAATATTTCTACAATATTACACGGCATCTATTTTGACGCGAGCAACGTGGGGCTATTGAATTATTTATTTATATAATAATATATAGCAATATATATATATATATATATATATCGGTGCACCTATAAACAATATAGGTACGAGATTTGGCAATTTAAGTAACGCTGCTACTGGTATCACCTGAAACTAAACCAACAGTAAAGCACCATATAATAGTTGACAGTTTTACCAGTAGAAGATGTTGAAGCTAAAATCGAACAGCTGTTAGTTTCCGCACAGTTTTATGTTTTTGCTAGTCCTCATGGAGCAACGATTCAACATTAAATTTTGACACATGAGATGCTGAAAACTGTATTCGGTGATAACATTTTAAGTTGTATTAGAGTATTTCGATGATTTAAAAGTTTTGAATATGGAAGTGAGGGTGTCCAAGCTGACGCTACATCCGGGTATCCGCCAATCTCTTGAAAAGCGGTCGCAATAGTTCTTGAAATTGTGACACAACAAGTCGAATAATACTCCGAATTTTGTGCAAATGGGTTGAACATCGATAAGAAAACGATTCGATAAATTCTACATGAGGATTCAGAAACAGAAAGATCTGTGCAAAGATCGTCTCGCACTGTCTTGCGGATGAGCAAAAACAGAGAAGAATTGTACCGTGCTCAGACTTTTCGCAACCTTGCAAATTTTCTTAACTGTATTGTTATGGTAATGAGTCATCGGTGTTTTATAACAATCCTTAGCTGAAGCACCAGAACATACAGTGTCTTAAAAAATCATCACCAAGACCCAAAAAGCTTCGTATGCAAAACTCCTAAATAAAGCCTTGCCGATTACTTTTTTCCATAAACAGGGTGTAATCCATAAAGAATTTGTGCTTGAAGGGTAAACAAGAAATCATGCAATATTCGCTGAAATGATAAAGAAATTATTGCAGCCCAATTCTCTAATGCGACCGCAATTTCCTGAAAAGGGCAGTTCGTTCTTGTTGCGTAACAATGCACCTGCCCATTCTGCACTGATTCCGAAGCCATTTCTTACTAAACACGACGCTGTTGAGATCAATCACCCACCTTATTCACCTAACTTCATAACAGCATTCTTGTTTGTTGTGCCTATTATGAAAACGGTTCGCAAAGATAGTGAGAGAAATGCAAGCGTTGAATTGAAAACAGTTTAATATTAACATTGATGTTTTTCAATAAACAACACATAAACAATATCAAAGAAAAATTAGTAAACATCGGTACATCCCAACATTGAATCGTCGATATTCAAAACATTGTACATTGTCAATCGATTATCGATTTTTTACATACTTACTAGAATATTTCGGTTACTGTAGATTAATGAGCTTAAAGTATTTACAGAAATGATGCATTCGATTTTACAGAATTCCTTAACACGATTAGCACGTTGTTTTCTAAACTTCAATTAGCAAGAATAAAATTGTTGACAATAACCAAGTAAAGGACGTCAATCACCAAGAGAGGAAATTTTGCATGTCATAGTCCTAAATGGCTCGTTACCACAAACTTCTATTGCCTAGTGTGAGATTAAGGGATTTAAGGTTATTTTAACGAAATACATTTTAGACAAGAATGGTAAATTATAGAATGTATTTATAAGACAATGTTTTCTTGTCTTATCATTGTATGGCTTTCTAGTGTAAATTTTTAAACGATTCATTGGTATAGGAAGGCTTACCATTTATAACAGGTATTGGAATATTTAACAAAATTAAACATGTTCTAAGTTTGTTAAGTTTGTTGTAACAAAATTTCATTTTATTGCCAAAGTTAATGTAGGACGAATGAAGTTGCTTGAAATGATTTGCTAGACATCGATTCGAAATGTAATATAAGAGAACTCCAAACTCCGTTAGCCAATATATATTTAGAGTAATCATATAAATTCTATCTTTGATTGATTACGAGATCCGATAGAAAATTGTATTGGTTTATCATTACTTACCTTAAGAAATGACTTCTCCACTTCACGTTTATCTAAACCATTTTACACACTCGGCGAAAATAAACAAATAGACTGTGCGCTTGTTAAGTCAGAACAGGACTTGATCGATCCGCAAAAGTTATTGAGCTCTAACTGCAGGTACATAGCATTATAATTTTATTGTGCAAACACAAATATCTGTTGTGAAAATAACAATATTTGTATGTAGTGTTGACAGGTTGGTGGTATATCTAACAAATTTAATCTTAAATTTAAATTTGAACAGATCAAACGAACTACGCGGCGGACCAATATTTAGATATTTGCCCGAACACACAACTTGTTGACTGCGTAAATACAGGGGCGTATTGTTCTCTTTTTGCTATATTTCACCTTTTCTTCGAGACGACCTATTTCGAATGTTTACTGCTGTTGCGTTACTAAACCTTTAAAATAACCCAATTTACCCAAGTTTTATTTTATCTATACCAAAGGTTTCAGAGGAATTTTATTCCGCCAAAACCATTGTTAAGTGGAATTTAGCAAGATAAGTCGATTAATTACGAAATTTTCGACCCTTATTAATAAACAAGCGATTAAACAGAGGTTTGTTTTTTAAATTCGGCTTGAAAGGGGCTGATAATTAATTCAAGAATGTTTGAAGGGCGGTAATTTCTGGAGGTCCTCTAAAACAACGAAATATTGTAAAAATCCTCAAATTATAAAATGGAAAACACCATGGTGCCTTAATACAAATATGTACCTAGTAAACTGAATCTTTGCTCGCGGTTCGTGCGGAGCGAAATTTTGTGCAAGCCGTATTTGTACAGCATACAAAACGAAAGTATCCCGGCGTTTGGCGAGGCAATATTTACCGACAGTTATACATTTTCCTGCTAAATAAATTATTTTAGTAAATGTCGGCATTATACAGTGTGGAGTATAAGTCAATGTTTAGCTTGAAATGATAAAGGAGTGTTTAAATGTTTACCCTACAAAATTGCAAAGATGAGAATAATTGAGGTTGTTTTTTGAATAATTCTCTCGCCGTTCCTGCAAGACGAGACCTTTTGCAGCTAACATCGCCACATTGTGTAATAAAATGAAAGGAAATCGCTTTTTAGCCAGAGATAGAACATTTTAAAACTAATGTAAATGGATGTCAAACCTTTTGGAATTTTTGAAAGCACAATGAGCGAACGAAGAGGACAGGAAGCGATGAATAAGTTACAATGTTGGCAAAATCTGAACGGCTGTGTGTAAAAGGGGCCCTCTTGTCAAAATACCTGAACTCGGGGGCTTTTCACTTTAAGCTCCGTAACGAATTGTTAAGACGGTAGTTCGAATCGGTGAATTATGTGCGAAATATTTGATCCTGCATTTTTTATTTCCTTATAAATAGTTAAGCAGAAATTATTGCGTTGAAAGAAATCCAAGCATCGCGAAACACCTGTGGAAATTACAATTGATCCGCTTAATAAATTAAATCTAATTCTGTACTTAATAGGCAAAACTAAAGATCATATTTTCTAGTGTTAGACTGCACATGCAAAGAAATACTCTGCACTTATTATTTAGTGGTTTAATTGATTTACAACTACCACAAAGAAAATATAGCCAAATGAGTGAAAATAAAATACAATTTGAATTAAAAATGATATGGGCTCAACACCTATAATGAAACATAAAAATTTCCTCTCTAAAATAACAAACAAACTTATAGAACGTGATGACCTTTAGCTTTTTCCGTTTGCACTCTGTTGAGAAAAGTACAAACGCTGCCCTTTTTATAAATCATTTTCAAACTACTTTATTATTAAACGAATCAACAGGTATTGTCTAAACCGTACATAACTAATATTTAATTCAATTATAATGTTTAATGAACATAAGCAATATGCCTTATCAAAATTATTTTCTGGAGTACATAATTCTTTATATTTGCCATTCTTGGAATACGCCTTTTTTTTAAATTATGAACCAATTTACTGTCAAGGAAGGCTTATCTGATGACCCCATATCGTTAAATCCAAGACAGTCCAGGAAAGAATACGAAGAACAGAAAACATTAAATATCACAGTTACTATAGTTCGTTTGAAAATGGTGTGGAAAAAATTAGGCAACCAAACATACATCTATAGCAGTTTGCTAGATGCTCCTTTGTAATTTTAATAAATACATAATTATTTAAGCCAGCTCTGACTTAAGTAAATGTCAAAGAAATAAAACACTTTGCTGCTTTATCTAGTTTATATATCAAGAACCTACTTGCAACTTTAGAATATGGATGGTGAATATATTAAACGCTCAAGCAAAGTGCCCTTATCAGTAACAGCAAAAAAATTAATTATGAATATTTACAAACATGTAATAAAAAACCATACCACCAAGAAGAAAGGAAATACCATTAAGCTAGCTGCAAACATCGCAGGTATTAAGTTTGTTTTAAGACGTGCCATACAACATTCCATATTATTATTTACAGGTTTCTCAAAACCAACAATATACAACATTTTGCAAGAACATAAAAATCGTGGACATTTGATCAAACCCAAAACATCTCCAGGAAGACCAGAAATTATAATAGAAGAATCTGTGGAATGTGCTATTCCTCGCATTGTTCATTCCTTTTTCTTTTCAAATGAACCCTAGACGAAATATTAGCGGTTATACACGAACGTGAAGATTTGCCACGCATTACACGTTCCATGTTGTTCAAAATTATGAGGAAATTGAATTTTAAGTATGCAAAAGGAAATAGGAAGAACTTTCTAATAGAACGTGAAGATATAATTTTATGGAGAAGCAATTACCTACGATCCATCAATTTCTATCGACAAGAAAATAGAAAAATTTTTTATTTTGACGAAACATGGCTTAACGAAGGTCACATCCAAAGGTTTGGCACGATGACGGCATAAGAAGCCATAGGGAGGCCTTTATTAAAGTACTTTCTACTGGGCTTAAACAGCCATATGGCAAAAGACGTAGGTTAATTATAACCCATATAGGCAGTGATTCGGGAGTTTTAGAGTGAGGTTTGCTGTTATTTGAATCAAAAAGTAATCGGGACTACCATCAAGAGATGAACTCTAAAACATTTGAGGATTGGTTTGAGAAAATCCTGCATTTATTGGAACCAAATTGCGTAATTGTTTTAGAGAACGCTTCGTATCACAGTCGTCGCGAAGAAACTGTGCCTACAGCCGCATGCCGAAAAGAAGATATTCAAAAATTGCTAACGCAAAAAATATTTCGTTTGACGAATCGATGCTAAAAATAAAACTATAACAAATTGTGAAGAAAGAATAGCCCAAATTTTTAAGATGAAATGACAAAAGTTTCTGGTAAAACAGTTTTGCGATTACCACCATATCACTGTGAGTTCAATCCAATTGAACTTATTTGGGCTGAAGTGAAAGGAGATGTAGGGCGAAAAATTCTACATTTAAGTTAGCTGAGGTGGAGAAGCTTTTTCATGCAGCTTTGGAGGATATAACACCTAAACCATGGAAAAAATGTAGAGAACACACAATTTCGGAAGAAAAAAATGCGGGATGTAGATAAGTGGATTGACGTTCATATAGATCCTCTTATTATTCATGCTAATAGTGCTTCTGATACTTCTGACGTCGACGACTCATTATGGATAATTAAATATGTATATTATGTATATTTATATATATAAGTTATAATTTTGTTGCGTTCTGGTAAGAAGTATCTATATAGAAAGTTTAAAGCATTTTCAAATTATCAATATTTTAGGTTCTTTATCGTTGTGTTAACTAGTTATTGTGTTTGGTCCGTACCATTTCATCACGGCTACGGCGAGGGGCAAGACCCCCGATGAGTTACCATACAGAATTTTTTTACCAAATAAACAGTTGTTATTTTTACATGGGTATTTAAATTCACCAGCTTCAAATCCTGACGAATCTATGACACAACCATGACTACATTTATAAAAATTGTATACGTTTTGCATTGTTTAATGTATTTATACCTAGTATACTGTACTTACCTTACTTAACTTTTCTCGATAAATGCATTTCTTTAATAAACTGTAATATTGGTTTAATATATGTTTTGTTAATGTTCTTTGTAGATTTAGTTAGAAGCCAGATTTCGTAATGTATAATATTTATTTTAAGTAAGGAGCTACATAACCTTAACAACCAACATAACATGTAATATAAAAAACGACAGAATAGCTTCAACTGAATAACTGCTTCTCGGATTAGTATTTATTAAAAAAAAGTTATAATCTAGGTAAGTACGACAGCTGTATGATTGGTTGCCTAATTTTTTCCACCCCATTTTTAAACAAACTATAGTTTAGAATGCACTCCGAAATATTCTATTAAAAATTCTTCCAAATTGGTGAAGAAGTTATCTAATTTAAGTTCTTCTTCGCGGATTGTTCTAGATCAATGATCCATCTTTTCCACGGTTACCCTGGGTTTCGCTAGCTTTGGAAACCTGTTATCATTCATTCTTCGCAAGTGTTTTTTCCAGTCGTTTTTATACTGATCTATTTTGCCCTTAATTGCGAAAATGTCTTATATGCTCATTTCTGAACCTCTCCAATCTGGTGCATCCTTTGACTTGTTTGAGGAACTTGATTTCTGCTGTTTGGATCTTGTAGTCTTTCCTTGTTAAATGTCTCCCTGCCATATACTAGCGTCCAAGGATGAGCATAATCGAATGATTTCAAAAACCGAATGATTAGTATTCGAATGATTTCAATAATCGAGATATTCATTCGAATTAATCATTCGAATCAAAAATACGAGTGCAATTTGGCAATGCTAGAAATGTCTCGCATCCTACCTTTCGAATGATGACTCCCTGGCACTCCCGTTCTTGTATCGAATTGTTGTATCTACTTTCGACTGGATTCTGTTCTGTATTTATTTAAACTTCGTCACATGGTAAGACTGACCTGATTGCAAATGCTGTTTTATGGTTTTCCGTGTTATATTATAAGTTATTAAATATTAACGATATTTCTAATTCTTTTATTATAATTGATTAATATTTTATCTTTATAAGCGTTATCATGACGACCAATAAGTCACTGAATGTTTTAAACGGAAAGGATAATGAAAATCCGCACATATTACAAATGATCGTTACTGATTAAAAAATCTTGTTTATTTGATATTTCTAAAGAGTGACATAAATTGCTGAAATTATTTTTTATTTATTTATCTAGTTTATGACAATAATACATTCAATTGAATAATAATCAATCTAAAAAATTCTACAATTCCTATTTTTTTTAATCGTAACTTAAGCCTGTCCAGTTCGTAATTCTAAGAACTTATTTTGCTAACACACAAAACAAGTCAATCATGTTACTTTGTAGTTTATCTTTTAGTATCTTCTCGAACTACAAATTATATACCGACACAAACGATATTTCGATTACCAGCCGAACAACGAAACAAAAATAATTGGAGAATTTTTTATCATTCGAATGAATTATTAGCATTTCGCTGATGCATGCATAACCGAATATTTCGAATTGCCTCATTCTAGATGCGCGCGTCGCTGGGAACGTATTCGAGAAGCTTTTATCATTCGAATAAATTGCTCACAATTCGAGATATATATCGAATGTTTCGAATGATTTTAGTCGAGATACGCCCATCACTAGCAGTGTCAGTACGGCCATTGTTTTGTTAAATTTCATTTATCTGCTTCTGCAGTTTGTGTCCTATTGATCTTGTTATCGTACCGCTCATTCTTTGGAAGGATGCTACCTTGTTATTTACATTCTTTCGTAGTGGTAAGACAGTTCGCATCCAAGGTACTTAAAATGGTTAACTTGTTCGAAGCTAGAATTGTTAATTAATATTTTAGGTCGCACTGGTCCTCCGCCTCTGAAGCCATTATTTTTGTTTTTGCTTTCGAGATTTTGCATTTGTATTCTTTGGACATGGCGTGTAGTATGTGGACTGTCTTTTGGAGCTCGTTTTTTGATGCTCTATAATTGCCTGGTCGTCTTCAAACATAAGTGTATTGATCTTCTTGTATTGTCGTAGAGGTATTCCTTTTGAAGTTTTGTGTTTCCATGCCATAATTAGGTCGTTTATATATTAGTTAAATAGTGTATGTGACAGGCAACATCCTTGCATAACTCCCTGGTTAATGGGTATCAGATCTGTATTCTCTTCGTCGCCGTTCGTTTCTAGTACAATAGTTGTATTCCGATATACGCGTTTTATAAGTCTTATTAGGTGGGATGGGAAACCATTTTTTCCTAACATTTTTCTAGCATGCATTAAGTAAGCTTATTCCTCTATAATTGGTGCAGTTTCCTCTATTACGCTTTTTGTACAGCGACTTTACTTTGTCTATTGTCCATTCCTGAGGGATTCTTTTTAATTTTTAATATATAATAAATTTAAGTTAACCGTCACAATTCAGTCTAATGCAATCTAGTTCCGATGTTACCAATATGTTTTTGTAAGTCAAGAGTATATTCCTTTTTTAAATAATATTTAAACAAATTTAATCACTGCTAACAAATTTCGATACATGGGAACGTTATTAACATATAATACAATTTCTGATTCCCTTATGTTCACTCTTTGTATTATAAAATCATGATTGATTAACTAATTATGATATCGTATTTAGTATCTGAGTAGTAGTAGTAGTATTTCCCTGTATCGAAAGATCGGGTTTTTAACGACCGTTTTCCCTCCCAAGGCAATAGCAAAAGTGAGGTATTCTTTCTAGTAAATCTTCTCTGGAGTAGAAGTGTTTACACTTCAAGTGGTTCGGAGCCCATGGTGTAAGTCCTCCATGTCTGTGGCACTTTAAAACGCGCAACACAGGCATAGCAGAGAAAATCGCTACGTCTCGTAAGAGACAATGCAGTATGAAGTTTAGTATCCATAAATATCATTTGATTACGATAACTGCGTTAAAACATATTATACAAAGTTAGGTAACACTTGTGATACCCCCTTTTAGTTATATACATATCTGTATAAAATACGAAAAGGTTCTTTAACCAACGTTGTTTAAAAGATGCTGACCTGTAGCTGACCATAATTAAATATTTATTTTTTTGCTAAGCGTCTGTTATCTTCAATTTTCCTCGAACCTACATTTTCATTTGTTCTACATACAATTACACTGTTAAACAGACATTTTGTGACATGGTAATTTTTAGGTGTTTCTGGTGTATTTCGGCGCCCTAAAAACGAATTTATAAACAGAATTTGCCTATCATCCACGAATTATTAGTAACAAGCATTTATATTTTGTAAGTATGCAATATATGCTTATTGCGCCACTTTGTGCTTTAGTAGGCATTTACCGGCGTATGAAGTTACTGCATTTTCCATGTCGTGCCGTGAAACGTCGTTACTAACGTGTTTTTGTTCTACATACTTGATTTATGTTTATTACTATACTATGATTGACTGTGAATTAACAAGTAAGTACAATGCCTAGGCAGTGCGTAAATAATGTCAACAGTTTTTGTTATGTGTGTGGGGAACTAACTTTTAAATCGCAAAAACGTACTTTCACCCCACTTGTACGAAGAGCTTACGAACTTTATTTCGGAGTAAAAGTAAGAGATCAAGATAAGTCATGGGCTCCTCACATATGTTGTACGACTTGTGTAACATTGTTAATAGGTTGGTTGAAAGGTACAACACGTAATATGCGCTTTGCAGTACCAATGGTGTGGAGAGAACAGAAAGACCATGCCGCAGATTGTTACTTTCGTCTCACTAACATACTGGGCATCGGACCGAAGTCCAAGCATACTGTGCAGTATCCCAATTTACCATCAGCTTTACGGCCCGTCGAACATAGTGAAGATCTTCCTATGCCAAATCCACCAGAATCTTGGAATTTGGACGGAGAAGAACCTGAAAGCACCGGTGTTCCAACTGATGATATGCAATTCGCACAGGAAATCGACAATGATCCACTATTTCAAGCACCAGAATGTTTCACAGAACCACATCTGATTTCACTGGCTGAACTAAATGATATAGTTCGAGATTTACCTTGTAGCATCGAAATTAAAAGGATGGAATCTCCTCGAAGGTGACATACATATACCCAGCCGTACACACCAAGGTCTGGTGTCCCCCAAGGATCCATCTTCTCTCCTCTCCTTTTCATATTATACTGTCATGACATACCCACTCCCCTCAACCCATCGGTACGGTTAGTCCAACACGCGGACGATACCGCCATCTGGGCTCCCTCACACTCCAGCTCCCTCTCTTCCCGACTCATCTCCACAGAGCTCTCCAGACTCGAACTTTGGTTCCGACAATGGAAAGTACGCCCTAACCCCGCAAAAACCCAAACCATTCTCTTCCAGCACCCCAACCTAACCCGAAGACCCCGTCACCATCCCCGCCACGTTCAGCTGGACCTGTGGGTACCCGACTGAACCTCTCTTCCACCGTGACCTACCTTGGAGTGATCTTCTCGAGAACTCTAAGCTGGTCCGCGGAGGTCACAAGGTGCCTCAATCACGTTCAGCAGCGGAGCGGACTCCTCTCCAGACTCCGCGGCAGCATCCACGGCTGCCACTCCCGTACTCTCATCCACACCTACAAAACGTTTATCGGGTGTATTATTGACTACCGTTCTTGTTGTTTCAACACCGCCGCGCCCCACCTCATGAAGAAGCTCCGGAGCAAAGCGAGGGCCATCACGAGGAGGATGTTACGCCTGGAGCGCTTCCACCCATCGGGGGAAGTCTGTGACCCCGCCGGCATCTGCCCGATCGATGACCTTCTCGCTGCACTCCGGGGCCGCTACGTGACCAGGGCAATCGAACAAGAACGCGAGGAAGCCACCAGGACGCTAAACACTCCAACCACCACCAGCAGGAAGCCCAAGAAAAAATTAAGGCATCCACCTGCTGTTTTCCTTGGTGAAGCCCCGGCCATCTTCGAAGACCTACAGGACATCCTGGAAGAAACCCCACTAGCAGTCCGCTAGCACCATAAATCCGTCATGATATAATATGTTTTACCATTTTTTTAATACGAACTTTTTAACCTGCAATTATTTAGAACATTTTTTTACCATATGTCTCATATAGCACCGGCTGAAGAGGAGGACAACTCCTACACAGCCATTGCATTGTAATTTATATAGGTAGTTTTAATTTTAGGATGACATGTATATATTATGACCCAATATACTGTAAAAATTCAAATTTATTCGTACATATAATTCACTTCCGAAAACGTCAAAAAGGACGTACACATTGTTTCGCTCATGAAGGGACTTTGGTATATTGCACGGATGTTGACAACTTATTTCACGCATTAGGATAGAAACATGAACCAAGCAATTGACGCCTATTTATAGATTCTTCAAAACTTAGCTTAAAAGCAGTTTTGCTTCACAGCGGCAATAAATACCCATCTGTACTTGTAGCTCATGCCGTCCATATGAAGGAATCATACGAGAATATGCGATATCTCCTAGAACACATCCGATATAATGACTATGAGTGGTCAATCGGTGGAGACCTAAAAGTGATAGCGTTTCTTCTTGGACTTCGGCTGGGGTATACAAAATACTGTTGTTTCCTGAGAATGGGACAGCCGTGCACAAGATCGTCAGTATATACAAAAGGAATAACCACTACGTCAAGCACTAAATCCGGGTCAAAAAAATATTACCAACGAACCACTGGTTGATCCTAAAAATGTATTTCTACCACCACTGCATATTAAATTGGGTTTAATGAAAAATTTCGTTAAAGCATAGATCGGAACGGAAGAGGGTTCTTATATCTGAAATAGAAATATCCGAGAGTTAGTGAGGCAAAAATTGAAGAGGGCATATTTGTGGGACCACAAATACGAAGAGTAATGAAAGATGGCGACTTTGACAACTTGCTGAATGACGTTGAACTAAGAGCATGGAGAGCTTTTACAACAATTGTGACCAATTTTCTTGGAAATGTCAAACCTGAAAATTACAAAGATCTTTTGACTGAATTACTTAGTGCCTACAGAGAAATGAGATGTAACATGTCTTTAAAAATTCACTTTCTGGATGCTCATCTCGATTTCTTTCCGGAAAATTTGGGTGTGGTAAGCGACGAACATGGAGAAGGGTTCCAACAAGACGTTGCAACCATGGAAAAGCGATACCAAGGCAAATGGAGTCATAGTTTGCTTGTCGATTACTGCTGGACATTAATCCGTGATGCCCCAGAGACCAAATATCGCCGTAAACCATCCGCAATAACATTTTGAAGTAAGTGCAACATTAAGAACATACCAATATTGATATATTTCCATATAACGCAGAACACTTCGTAGCGAATAAAGTGTGGGTGATAGAGAAAATCCAAGGTCATTTTCTGCTTTTTGGTGAAATTTTACATAATATATGCCATGTTTTATTCATGTCACAAAAAAAAAGTTGATTTTTGTTTACCAGTGTTATCAAAGCTTTGCAAGAAGATTTGTATAACTGGTGCCGATATATTAGGATTGTTTTGGCAGTCCAGCCATTCTATTGTTACGCCATTCAGATCATATCGATACAGTATTTGTATCTACATTATTTCGATATCAAATATTGATGGCAAATTGTAACATCGCCTAACGCGATTATCTAGTGTGATTAACAGATATTATATTTATGTGTATAGGTATGTAATATATTTTATAAAATATCATTAATTTTATTAAATTGCATTTCTTGTCAACAACGTGACATTCAAGTATAAAACGACTTCTATATGAAATCTAATAATAAATTTCTAAGTACTCATAGCCCTCTTAAGAGTATTATATTGCATTAACGTTACTTTTAAAGTACAATTTTTATGAAAACTTCAGATGTTGTGTCAAATTCTTTGCAATCGCCCATTCAGCTTTTTAATAAATTATGATATATATTTTATATCTTTTAAAACATAAAGTTACGTTACGGATAAATCTTCGACATATCTTTCTTTTGTTACGTGCTTTTTCTTAGCGCTCAGGTTGAAACACAGGACCCCTACAAGCGGGTTGTTGGCGTTAAAAACCCGCGCTTGCCGACCGGATCGTGGAATTGTGTGTGGTAGGTTGCAGCATACGGCTTTTATACGCTGGGCGGTAATGATGGGTAACCGAATTCAAGCCGTAATCGACATTTTGCACAGAAACGCAACCCTCTGCCAAGTAAGGTACCACCACTCACGTGGACATGTTACTTAATTTAAATTATATTCGCATCTGTTAATGCCTGCGATATTTTTTAAATTGCATTTCATATTTTTGGTGATCGGTTTTGTGGCGATTGCAATACTCGTTGCTATATACAGGGAATTTTTCTTTTTAGTATACATTCCCTATGTATACTTTTAAAAAGAATGCGTCAATTACGCCTATTGTGTAGGCAACCAACTATACCCACAACTAAAAAACAGAAGCAAACGTCACTGTAGTTGTGAATGGTTTGAGTATGAAGGATATGTTGATGCAGTGTTTATATTAAATAAGTAAATCAAAATGTGTTGAACAACAACGACTATTATTATTGTAAAACATTAAATATCAATAGCAAAAAACGGCAATGTAAATAAAAACAACAGTGACAACAAGCATTCGAAATGGCCACCTTGTACTTCTAAACAATAACCTAAACGGTGTTGAAAAGCACCCACAGCATTCGCAAGAAAGTCGGGATTCAAGCTATTGCATTCGGTACGTATGCGATCTTCAAATTCATCAATACTTTGTACTCGAATATTTGTATAAATTTTTGATTTCAGATATCACCAAGCAAAAAGTCATTGGGCGACAAATCTGGAGAACGCGGGGGCCACAGTATAGGGCCGAATCTTCCTATCCAACGTCCTGGAAACCTGTCATTTAGAAAGTTTCTTATAATGACTGTGAGTTAAGTTTTGTAAACGACAGTTAGTGCGGGACCAATATCTAAGAAATATCAGGATACTGGATAGTGGATGAGGAATTATAATACATACCGAAAATTTTGTGAATTGATTTCTCCATTTATTGTGAAAGTTGCTTCATCACTAAAAACTATCTTATTTAAAATGTATTTATTAATGTTAATTTAGCAAATTAAAGAATGTTTCACAAAAGATTGTTCTTTTCTCTTTGTCTTCAGCGAATAGTTGTTGGTGATTAGAAAATTTGTACGATTTATATTTAAATTCTTTTAGTGTTATAAATACCGGGGTTTTAGAAACATTAAAATGTGAACCTATTTCTCGTAATGATACTATGGTGTTTTTTCAATGTAGCATAAAATATTTAATTTCATTTCTTCGGTTAAAGCGTGATTACTTTTAGTTGTTATTTTACGGGAATTTATTACGCATCCCTCTGATTTAAATTTTCTGACAATTGTTTGTATGGTTCGAATACAAGGAATAGGTCTTTCTGGATATTTTAGTGAAGTTCTTAAGCTGTTTGCATTCTGATACCGCACTAGAATTTCCACTTTTTCGTCTTTACTGTACATGGTTGTATAAAAAACGAAAGAAGACACTAAACAAAGACTAATTTTATTTTTTAACCTTAAATTAATTTAATTGTTTTGGTCACAGCATGGCTTAGTTGTCTGTATAGTTGGTTGCCTACATAATAGGCGTAATTGATGCGTTCTTTTTAAAAGTATACATAGGCAATATATTCTAAAAAGAAAAATTCCCTGTATATACATTAATTTTTTAAGAAATTATTTGTTGGTCAATAATGCACTATTCAAGGATCAAAATACTTTAATCGTTTGAAAATGGTAACCCTTCTGGAGGCTTCCTATACAGCTATCCAACATATTTTGTCCTTGATTACGTTTCCATAACTTATTTCCTTGTATTTTTCCTCATGCACTATCTTTCCAGCGATTTTTTATCTATTGTTAAAAAGGGATTTTGTTTCGGCGAATGCGTACTATTTAATAATTTGTTTTTGTTACGAACTAACTAGACAATGTACGACTAAAACTACAGTTTAACAAAGACATTATCTGAATTATACACTACTAAACATTATTTCTGAAAATTGTACAACACAAAATAAAGCTATTTTATTATTAAAGCATCTATAAGTATTTGGAATTTTTTAGGAGGAAATACTTGATATTCAAATATGACTACATTTTGTTTGCTTTATTAAAACCACCTTCTCAAAAAATTCCTTGAAGGTGTTACTTTAAGAATAGGGAATTTTATGTTCTGACCTTATCATAAAACTTTATTCACCATGAATGTTAGAATATTTTATCAACGACTACGCAATCTTTAAACAAACACTACTATATTTACTCGCTTCTAATGGGAATTTGCACTGAATTTGGTTTATCCACTTCCTGCGATAATATAAGTATTACGATACGATTTCTCAAACTACGAACTATATCAATTATAAAACTTTCGGTCAATCTAAAAATAGATTTTTTTAGTGCACGTAGAGACACAATCCATATTACAAATATCGTATCCCTACCTACCAAGTACCATTGAAAATAACGCGTACTTTCAACATCCATAAAACACAAACGTCTCTGATAAAGATTATGTCAGTTTTATAGGGCAAACAGTGTGATTCATGGCATTGTTCAGTGGAATTATTTGTCTTAACTTCTACGCAAACCAACTTACACTTCATATTTATATGAAAAGAACTGATGTTTGCGTACGTTGTGGATAATTTCCATGTTCACGCTCGCTTTATATTTTACGTACTTTTCCACTGAAAATTTAACTCGTCATTATAGCTTTTTTTTAATACAGATAAACGTTTTTACATAATAATCTAAATATTATTCACGTAACATAGCGGTTGGAAAATTGCGCAGTTAAAAGTGAAGTAATTGGGAATTATTAGTGTACAATAGGGTGGTTTTAAAGGTGCAATAAATATCTGGTTGACGTAATTAGGGCATATATTACACCACTTTGCCCTGTCCGTATTATAGGCCGGTCGACGTACATATATAAAGCACAATACATGACAATAATCTATGACAAATTGCGGGGCTTACACAGATTTGCCGAAGCTTCCTGCTGGGGTGAGCACCGTTTGCCCCAAAGCACCCCGGCAATATCTCAAAAGGGCAGAGGTGCATTTACCTACCCTAAAATATTTGGGCATGTTGCTTTTTTGTATTGACCGCAGTTGGTTTTACGATCTGATTTTTTTACATAAATTTGTGAATTTTAACAATTTATACATTTGCCTTTTCAATTTCTCAACGAGTAACTGGATCCTAGGCTGAAGATACCGAACTTAAGATAGAATCCGGAACTTAGGGCTATTATTCTGAACTTAGAATGAATGTAGTGAATTTATAATGAATATATTAAGCTCAGAACCAATATACCGAGCGTAAAGTGAAAATACTGAATATATAGAATCTGAGATCAATATACTAACCTTAAAATGAATATACCGAACTTAAGATCAATATGCTCAACATAAGATGTATATACTTGCAATTTGTAATTGAAAATCGCATATATCTATACTCTGCTACTAAAATCAAACCAAAGTGAATAATCTGACTTAAAATGAATGGTATATATCCTAAACTTAGAATAAATATGTCGAAGGTAAGGTAAAAATGCTGAAATTAGGATGAATATACTGAACTAGGGCGAATATATTGATTTTAGGATGAATATACAGAACACAAGATAAAAACCATAAAGTTATGATGAATATACTAAGTTTATAATCAATATATTGAACGTAAAGTGAAAATACTGAACTTGCGTTGGATACATCGAACACAGAATGAATATTCCGAACTTAAGATAAATATACTAAATGTATACAGAATACATACCAAACTTAGAATCAAAACTTAGGATGAGTTCACTGAACTTAGGATAAACATACTGAACTTGGGATAAATACATACAAATTATTATGAATATACCAAGTTTAAAATCGATAAGCTGAACATAAGGTCAAAATACTGAATTTAGGATAGATACAGGAACAAAGAATGAATATACCGAATTT
>JABXWE010038725.1:0-13228 GCA_014611495.1 Limonius californicus
TTGACACCACTGTTGATCCGCGTATAACAGAACTACTGGAAAATGACGAAAATTTGCTTGAAAATGAACTAGTTTTCCAGCAAGATGGTGCACCTCCTCACTATGTGGTTCTCGTTCGAGAATTTTTGAATAATCGGTTTCCTGGACGATAGATTGGAAGACGTGGTCCCATTGAATGGCCGGCTAGATCACCCGACCTTTTCTTTTTTTTTTCATTCATCATACTACCGTTCCCCCCCCTGAACCGCTTTCGCATTACTTCAGGGGGGTGCGGGCGTCCCTTACACACTAACCATTCATGCAGCATGCACCCTAAACTTAACTAACTGAAATGCGGTCGCCCCAGCGGGGATTCGAAACCACGCCGGAACAAGCGCAATTCAGTCTGACCTCGAGTGGCAACGCGTTTCTGCGCTAGACCACCGAGATCCCTAGATCACCCGACCTGTCTCCGTTGGATTATCTCTTATGGGGGAATTTGAAATCCAAAATATATGCAACACATCCGGCCAACATCGAAGATCTTAGGCAAAGAATAACAGAAGAATGTCGACAATTGACACCGCAAGTTCTTGCAAATGTTCGTTCGCTCTTTCAAAGTCGTCTGTATTATTGTATGGAAATTAACGGAACTCACTTTGGACAATTACTTTAACGGTAATCGCTCCATTCAGCAGTTTAACCGAAATAAACAAAATATAGTGTTTAATTTTTTTACGTCTCAATTTCAGGCGAATAGAAAAAATAAATAGTAGAATGAATTCCCTATGAAATTACCTTTCCAACGATGTGCCACACATGGTATGGTGCCATTTAAAATTTTAGAGGGGGTGGTTGTGACGGCTAAGGGATTGATGACAGACGTCCGGATTTTAGGTAAAAAGATGTCCCCTTTGCTGTCTTTGTTAACATGTCTTGGCGATTTTCAACTAAAAAATTGTTTTAAAAGATACTGAGGGTGGCTACTTTTCGTTGAAAAACCCTGTATATATATTTTTTATATTTAGCACCTATAGTGTATACATTATTAAAACTAGTCTAAAAGGGTAACCATTAATTTTTATCTGTTACGTTCTTATGCTAATTACTTAATAACTAGAGTCCATCCAGCTATGTCCTTTAGAGTTTTCTAACTTTTGTTTACATTCTCACTCTGATTTTACACAGCCACTACACAAGCTCGAATGCTTTGGTCCTCTTCAGTCTTCCGACTAGGTGTTGGTTGTCCAGCAGTTGAAGAGCCTCTGCGTTCTTGTGAAGATGAAGTCTGGCTTCATGTTTGCCAGCATACCTTTTGATCTCGTCTTTTACCATTGGAATGTTGAGGTCTCGGTGTAAATCGGAGTTACGTACCTACATACCATGGAGCGTTAACTATGTTACGCAACACTTTGTTCTCAAATGGTTGAATGGATTTGGTGTTAGTATCGCTGGCACAGCCCCAGAGCTGAATACCATATAGCCATACGGTTTCAGAATCTGATTGTAGATCAGTGATTTGTTGTTTTTTGCCAACTTGGAATTTCTACCAAGGATCCAATAAAGTTGTTTGTATTTCAGATTAAGCTCAGCTTTTTGTTTCTTCACATGCTGTTTCCATCGGAGCCTGGCGTCTAGGGTCATACCTAGATATTTGGCGTGATTCTCATAGGGCACAATGGACAATGGTGCCATTAATATCCAAGATTGGAGGGTTAACCTTTGTAGCACCAAGCCTGAAGTAAGAACGCTTAGTACCAAGGTGCGGTGCGTTTTTTGTAGGTTTTGGTGTATTTTAACAAAATGGAGCTTCAGAACGTATTCAAAAACATTTATTTTAAATAGTTACATTTTTTATAATTGTAGTAATGAACATAAGTGAACTTAAAAGTAACGTGCAACGTAAAATAGGGTATAAACGTATAGGCGACATTTTATTCTCATTATTTACTCTAGTTTGCGTACACTTTGCAGATTTTATTAACTACAGTTTTGCTGTGGTTATTACATACCAAGCGGTTGCAGGTATTGCGTGACGTACGAACCTTTTTGTCACGTTTTCGAGGACATGCGTAGCACCTTCCTTGATTTTTCTGCTTGGGGGTGTTTTCAACTACTTCATGTCTACTGTCTCTCAGCTGTAAATCAGGAACTAGCATCTTCATGTAATCGAGTACTGTAAAGTTCAGTCCTCGTGGATGTTCGCATCTCCGTTTCACAGAGGGAAGAAGCAATGCTTTTCCAAGTTCAAGCAGGAACAGCCTTCGCCGATCTAATCGCTGTTTCTCCCAATCTGGATGCTTTTGCAGCCAAATAGCAAATGAATTTATTCCGGCAATGTCTAACATATTCGAGAATATTACCATTGGCCAACGATTGGTCTTTCGTTTAGTAATACATTCCTTTGCTAGTTTGTTCACTGTATCCACACCTCCCTTGGTTGATTTGTAGCGAAAAATCATATGTGGCTTTTTGTGCGTTTCTTCTGCAGATATAGCATCATCGTGGTGTACAGATGATAGAAGAATAATAGATTTGTTTTTATCTGACGAGTAGGACACCAAAGTATGTTGTTTAGTAAAGCAAAACTGGCTGGAACGTTTTTCTTTATTGGTGTTCGGCAATAATTCTCCCGGAATGTCTCTTTTATTCTTTCTCATAGTACCACATAATGTTAGTTTTTTTTCCAGTAAAGCATAGCTAACGGGATACTAGTGGTCTGGAGGTAAATGCTCCACCATATCCATCACCACTCTCTTTCCTTGTTTCTTTTCAGGCTGTTGGCCGACCTTTCCAAGATAAACCTGCATATTGTGTACGTACGCACTTTCAGTGTCTGCAAGAATCCAATGTTTCAATCCGTATTTATCCGGCTTGCTTTTCATATAAACCTTAAATGGTGCTTTCCCACGGAACCCAACTAGCTGCTCATCTAAGCATACATGGGCACTTGGATACAAACATGTTTTACATTTCGTAACAAATATCTCCATAATTTCTCTTATTGCAGCTAACTTATGTACGGATTTTCGTTCTTACCTTGTTTCTACGTTATCAAACCTTAAAAATCCAGTCAACAGTGAAAATCTGCTCCCGGACATCGTAGCAGGATAGATAGGTCGGCAATAGGCTTCGTCTGATGCTCATAACATTTTTATTGGTTCCTTACAAGCCTTAAGTGCTCCTTGGGTAAATAGCAACCCCAGATAGGCGTATATTTCGATTCTATATGTAGGTAGCCATAGACTCTTCTTGTCTGGATGATTGCTGTTCCATTCTCTGTAAGCTAAATTTGCCTTACGATTTGTTTCAGTTACAATTACGTCCCCGATTTCAGGGGTAATAAATAGTTTGAATGTTTCATCGACCGTTGAAAAGGCTGAACTAGAATTCGTTAAACCTTATTTGTTTTATAAAACATTGGAGGAATTCCTGCGGTGGGATTTAAATGGTTGCGTACGCCATTCCATTTCAGATTTAGCAACCAAAGAACGAACGATATCGTCATCACTACTAAGGTCTTCACTGTAACTTGCATTTGGATTGTTTTCAGTAATTACATCAGGTTGCTCTTCCTTAATTCCCACGTTATCTTCTTCCTCATGAGAATTTTCGCATATTTCCGTGATGAAATCATCATCATCATCATCATCAATATGTTCTGCATAAAATATAAGTTGTTCCTCCGTAAGCGGAGCATGTTTTGATGTCGAAGCTCCACTAAATCGACTACGTTTAGCAGAAGGCTCCATTGCACTTACACACAAGTCTAGCACTACAAGAATATACAGTAAACACTATGTTAGTCTATAGTCTAGATCAATAAACAAAACCGCAAGCACATAGGCTTGACTGTAGAAAAAATTCAACGATATATTTGCACACGCAATAACACTACAAGTACATACACATAACAAGCGCCGACAAAATAACAACTAACGACATTTTATGAAGATCTTATTATGACGAAAGGGACATCTAGTGCACAAGTAGCAAACAATAAGCTCTGACACAATTACAGTTCACTCCACGGCAAAAGAGAGATCTACCGCCAATCAAGAAATCTGTTCAACCGCTATAAAACCACTGAAATATAAGTAACCAAAACAGGGTGTATGTGCACCCCACCGAATAGTTGCTAGTTTTTGTTGCATATTTATCAATAAAAAAATACAAGTACACCAAATTTATAACGAAACATTAAAGGACAAAGTCATAGACACACCCCTCTTGGTGGTGGTGAAATTATCATGTATAGATTTTTGCTCGTTTAACTTGATCTTGCATTGTTTGTTCCAATCAAGTATTTTGTTGCTAGCTACTTGCAGTCTTCTAGTGGACATATCTTTCTCTTTGTCCACTACGAGGAGTGCAGTGTCGTCTGCAAATGTGGCTACTGTGATCGGTTCTATTGTTGGTATATCACTAGTATATAGCAGGTAAAGGATAGGCCCGAGGACACTACCTTGAAGCGCGCCCGCTCGTATTTCCTTCAGGTCAGAATATTCGTCTTCCTGTTTTATTCTGCAGAATCTGTCTGAGATATATGATGTTAGTATCTCTACATACTGTTTCGAGAGAATTTTGTTTAATTTGTATATCAAACCTTCGTGCCATACTTTGTCGAAGGCCTGGGCAACGTCTAGGAAGACTGCAGAGCAGATTTGTTTTTCTTCAAGAGCATGTTCTATTACGACAGTGGTACGATGGACTTGATCGATGGTTGAGTGCTTTCGTCTAAAACCGAACTGGAAATCTGGTATGAGTTTGTAATCTTTTATCAGAAGTCTTAGCGTTTTAAGCAACAACTTTTCAAATAATTTTGAGACAATAGGCAAGAGGGAAATGGGCCTGTAGGATTTTGCCTCGTTAGGTGGTTTACCTGGCTTTGGCAGTATGATTACCTACTTCTGCAACTTTCCAACAGGTAGGAACATGTTTTAGTCGGAAAGCTGTGTTGAATAGGTAGGTAAGTAAGACTATGCCTTTTCTAGGCAATTGATTGAGTATTTCGCTGGTGATTAGACCGTAACCTGGTGCTTTTTTCGGATTTAGGTTCGTTTTAATCTCCTCTGTTACTTCTTTTGGGGTGGTTAGGATGACGTTTTCTGAATCTTGGTTGTGGATTTCAGGCAGTATGTTTTCTGCTTGCTTTTGATTGGGTGTAAAGATGTCAACTAAGTGTTCCGCAAACAGATTAACTTTCTGCTTACTATCCCTGGCCCATGGTCCTCCATGGTACCTCTTCTGACTGGAGGTATCGATGTAGTGGATCTTCTGATTTTTCTGCTAGATTTCCAGAGGGAGTAGTCTGTCCCTTCATTTGGTGTCAGATTTTGTAGGTATGAGTTTATTGATTCTTCTTTGAGTTTTTGGTTTTCTCTTCGTAGTTTTTGAGTTTTATTATTCACGATGGTCTTGTCGGCTGGGTCTCTGGATTATTGCCATCTTCTTCTAGCTCTTCTTTTTTTTTGACGAGTTCTCTGATCTCTAATGGGTAATTTACTCCTTTGGTTATGTGAGTGATTTCTTTTGTGTCATTATAAGTTGCTGCATGAACAAGGCTGGTGAAGTTTTCAGTTTGTTGTTCTAATTGCTCAGTCATTCTTAAGTTAATATGCAGGTTAATGTTATTCTGAAAATCAATGCGGAAGCTATGTTATATGTGAAACAGGATATTATTTCATTTAAATTGGTTAAAATTTTAAAAATACATATTGTCATGAAAACGTTATTGTATAAAACAACTGCATTCGAAAGAAAAATAAAATAATAAAAAAAAAATAATAGTAAAAATAATATTTATTATACAAGTGTCTTACTTGGCATATAAGTCACGCAAGAAAATATTAGGCCACGAGGCGATAGCCGAGTGGAATAATTTCTTGAGTGACTTATATGCAAGTAAGACACGTGTGTAATATAGTATTTTATGCAATACACAAATTCTATTCGCAAAATAAGGATTTGAAAATGTGACAGTTTAATTAAATTATTTTTATTATACTTATCTGAAAACACCTTGTTTTCATCTGTTTTTACAAAGACGTAAAGGTGGCATTTTCAGAACAGCGCACGGAAAATTTTTCCCGATCTCCGTTTTTTTTCCGTGCGCTAAATAAAAAAATAAATATATCGTTGCTATGGAAATGTTAATCATGTTTGGTACTATTACGATGTATTATGATTACTTTGAAAATAAAATGTTCTAAATTTACTTTTTATCCTTTTTTGCGTTGTTTTCAGATAAGTATAATAAAAAGTATCGTTCATTACACGTACGGAAATGGATTTTTCCGTGCTTGCATGACTTCCCGTGTTCGGCTTCGCCTCACACGAGAATTTGTCACGCGCGCACGGAAAAATCCTTATTTCCGGACTCCTAATGAAATATACTATTTCACACTTTCTGCTAAAGCTGGAAATGGAATCCTATGAGAAGGCAATGGTTGCTAAGCTTTTTTGTTTGTTGCTAATGTAAATTTATTTACTTTTTTCACAATTTTTTGAAGTCACTAATTAAACAGTCTGTGCTTTCCGATTTGTAATGGAGAAAATTCGGGAAGAAGCTGCTAAAGCGTCTTCGAAGATTGTTTCTCAGAAATCAAAAAGTGCGTACGACAAAGAATTTAATGAATTCAGTGCCTGGTGTAGTGAGAAAAAAGTCGACAATGTGTTGGAAGAAGACGTTTTTCTAGCGTATTTCCTTAATGTTTCCCAAAGAGTCGCTCTTTCTTCAATGTGGACCAAGTATTCGATGCTTAAATCTACACTAAAGCAATATAAAAGGATCGATATATCAAAGTATACCCAACTTACTGCATTCTTGAAAAGTGTATCAAAAGGTTATAAACCCAAGAAATCTAAAATTTTGGAGAGCGAGCACAGAAATGTTTTTGAAAAACGCACCTATCAACGAATATTTACTGGCGAAGGTATAATGTTTCATGGTTTAATATCAGTATAACTAATTTTTATTATTGTTTGCAGGTGGCATTAATTATTAGAATTTCAGGAGCTTGTCGTTGTGACGAGCTCGTCAAATTAACCATTGATAATGTACACGACAGAGGGGCGTACTTTTTTGTCTCTATCCCGGATACAAAAACTTACACTTCTCGAAGCTTCACCATCATTGAAGAAGGATATCCCGTGAATGCCCTAGATTTAATAAAAAAATACTTATCTCTGAGGCCAAAGAATACACCACATCGAAGATTTTTGGTCAACTATCAGTTTGAAAAATGCACGATTCAGCCCGTTGAAATAAATAAACTGTCACAAATATCTCGTTCAATTGCAAAATTCTTGCAATTGCCAGAACTAGAGTCCTACACCGGGCACTGTATGAGACGCTCTTCTGCGACACTTTTGGCTAATGCAGGCGGCGACATTATAAAAGTCAAACAACTAGGAGGCTGGAAGTCGACTTCAATTGCAGAAGGCTATATAGAAGAATCCGTTTCCTCTAAAATTGACCTCTAGAAGAAAATTCAAGGTAGCAGCTCCACTTCAACAGAACCAAACATCGAACTATCCGTGTGCAACCTGGAAGTGAGTCTACGTTTGTTGGTACTACTTCCGATTCGAATAAGCCTTCCACCGTTGTAAATATGTCGAGAGATGAATCAAATAATTGTTTAGCGTTCACTATTAATATTAATATTAGTGTTAAATAAGAGTTAACAATAAATGATGGTTTGACCTTGAAATGCGCCTTCAATAAATAATAGTGAGTTAGACTTGTAACTCACTAGTGAGTTAGAATTATAATCAACTAGTGGGTTATAAACCACATTACTTGTTCGAAATCACCATAGTTATAATGCTTTTATACGTGTGTGTTGGATAAAAATATAATTCAGTTCCCAGAAAGCTTTTATTAACAACTTTCTCTGCATGGTTGTATCATGTAAGTGCCTCTTTAGTCCTTCCCCTTCTTATATAAACCATAACCTCTGATTGTTCCACGCTTAATCTATACATTTATGTATTACTATATTTGTATAAATTTGAATTTTTCAACCAATCCCTACAGTAGTTGCATCTGAAAATGGTTTACCAAATATGATTTTATGCAATATGCTAGTAACGTCATAGATTGTTATACAGATCGTTACAAGTTGAAAGCTCACACCTGAATACCTGTAAACTATAGCAGTTACAACTTTTTGAAGGGAGATAAAAAGATACATATTATTTCTAATTTTTTTTAAATGAATCGATCATGATTCTGTTGGTTCAGTAACAATATCTTCGTACTTTCGACTTTTCTAAAGAAAGCAGGATCTTCCATGCTACAGTAATTACTTATACATATTTAAACCCAAACTTTATATAAAACGAAAATACCGTAGAAAAATCCCTATTATAATGACAATGAATATATTCATGGATAAATATGCATATTAATGTTACGTATACATTTTTCGACGGATTAATAAGCCTGTCAACAGCGTTCCAGCCTGTGTACGTATTTATTTGAAATTTCAATTTTGTATATGTTTAGTTAAGCATTTGAGAAGAGAAGATTTTAATGATAGCACCTTTTTAGGTTAAATCTAGTGTGCGATGTAAATAAATTTCTATATGTATTCTGACATTAGATGTTGCTTTTGTTTCTATTATACAGTGTGTCTTCAATTCAGAGCTTATTGGGATGAATAACGAATAAGGTACATGTTTATGAGATTAAATTATTCCCGATTTGTTTTCCGAAACAACGCACAAATTATAATTGAATAACTGCAATCGGGCAGTTCTTCATGTGTATATAGATTTTCTGATATTCAATATAACGTATAGTTAATGGCATCTCTTTGGGCTTAGACCGCGTTGTCATGGAATTGATTGATGCTAATGTTTCGCGAACCGTTTCAGGTAGCATTATCAAAGCATAGTGAGTGCTGGATAGATTCAGATTCAAATTCATTTATTCAGTTAACTTAAGATATTACATTTCATTTTATTACAGTTCGTTATACCAGGCTTTCGCCTTCTTCAGTCCTAGATTTTATTTTCTTCTTCTGGGTCGCTGACGTCCTGATAGATTGCTATTGGGTGGCTAGCTACCAGATGGTAGTTGTTGGTTGCCGGTGTGGTGGGTCCCGTTTTCATTGCTTCTGGTTATGATGATGTGGGGTATCTGAAACTGGAAGTCACAATTAGTGGAATGCATGCTCCCTTCATTGTTAGTGGAGTTCGGGATACAGAGATGAAAGGAGGGCAGTTGGGGGGGCTTCCAGTTTCCTCGGGAGTTTCCTGGGGATGCGGTTGACGCGGTCGAAATTGCGATTTAGGGGTTTGTGAGATGTTTGAAGAATTTCTATGGGGATAGGACTGTCGTGGAGGAGGGTTCTAGATATGTGTTTCTCTTGAAGTTCCAGAAGGCGGTCGCTGATTGGAGTGATTTAGGTGTCGATGTGGACTTGATTACTGGGATATTGCGGCGGAGAATGGGCCTTTCGCATACTGCGATTTGATGGAGAAGATGAGGTTCAGTGTTGGATTATCGGATCCCGTATTTATAGGATTTTTCTTAGCCATGGTTGACTGGCGTGAGAGTGGGGAGTCTCGATTCTTGTGCTGGGTGTCTATTAGTTGGTGCTGGTGGATTGTTCACCCCCGTGCTTGTTGTCTGCGGTGGTGCGTAGTTTTCGACTGTAATTTTGTGTTGTTTTAGCGCCCTTTTCCAAGGGTTACTTAGTGTTACAAGGCCCTCTTCTCTGTTGAAGTTCTGCTGGTGTTTTTCTATTTTTGTAGCTTCTCTTGTGAGGCGTTGGCCCCAGTCTTGTAACCGTGCGATCACACGCGCCGGCTAAGTGGGGGCGGTGGGGTTGATTGCCCCCATAGGGATTTACCTATGAGGTTTGCGTTCGAAGTATCTCCTGAGAAAAATGAGAATATCAGAAAAAAATTTCAACTATTAATTATTTTTATTTCTGACTTTCAGAGCCTTTCTTCCCAACCCCCACCATGACGCCTTCCCCAACACGACCACTTTAAATTCGTCTGGGAGGACTTTCTTTACTAATTCTATTGATTTATTAGTGGAAATTGTAGTGAACAGCAAGACTACGTCGAATCCCACTAGTAGGTTATCTTCTGCGAGTTTAATAGCCCTTATCTAATTATAAAAATAATAATAGAATAAATAAAGATTTTAGAAGAATTAGACACAAACCGGGAGAGCCTAAAACGTACACAAGTTATACATATTTAATTCTCAAAAACAGTTAACATCTCTGCGATTTAGAATTACTTACTGAATTATGAAATACATGTTTTTTCGTTTATGTTTTTAAATATTAAATACATTTTTAAGGAAATAATGTTGTCTCTCAGTTGTATATCGTTTGAACTCATAGCGATTCCACACAAGCTTCCAACTAAATTGCTTTCTTCGATTATTCTTCGACTGATCGTATACGTTTGTTATTGGAACAGAAAGGCAATTTTGAATTTATATGAAAAGATTTCAACTTATATAATTTAGAATAACAATGAAGTGTAATATAAATATCTGTCTAAAGTTCGGTGGCTTGTAAAATATCATCAGTGTGGTCTTTGTGAAGTAACTGCAAAGTATTATAGTGACTTTGAAAGTGCCAGTTGTTCAGACCATGCGGATGGAGATTAAAGTACATAAAATTAATACATTAATAGTTGTATTAGTCAACAGTACGTTATTAATAAAATGATTCTGCATTTAATAGAAGGACTTTTAGAATTATTTACTAGCAATTTTGTAGTAATTCGGTTTTAATAAATATAAAACTGCTGCTAGTGGGGCTTTTTTATCGACAGCTAATATTTATATCTAAGTAAATGTAATTCATGGAACAGTCACAAGCTTAAATTTTAGATTTTTCATATTTTGTATGACGTTTAATAGTGAATTTGGAATTTAGCTGTGTTATTTATCCTAAATAATCTATTTTGCCTATGTTATGTTTCAATCATGTTGAAAGGATACTGTTTTTACTGTTAATAATCCAGATTATGATTAAAATTAAGATTAATTAGCTTATTGTAAACTAAATCATGCTCCGTTGGAGATGATTGTTATCCTAATTTATAAATTTAAACCATAAAATATGAAAAGGTATATTCCGAGCTTTCATGGTTCCTACGATTTACATTGTGTTGTATTAAAATTGTATTTTCATGTGAAAATTCGTGAGTGAACAGTTATGTGGCTTCGGTTTTTCATCTTGATGCTGGATTGATGTGTCCAAAGTAATGTCGAGGCTCTGAAAAGTGAATAATTTAAATATTGTAATTTGAACGTTGTGAATTTAAATATGTCAATGTTAATATAAGGAACTAAGATTTATAATTCATGTTAATAGTTTAGGTTCTAGGAGAGGAAGGTTTTTATGTGCACTTATTTATGTAAATAAAAATTCAATGTGTGAATTTTGTAGTTTTTCTAAATTAACATAATTGGAGGTTAGATTTAATTTTTTACTAATAATTATCTAATTAACTGATTTTACTGGTGTACATGTTAATATTTAAGTTTAATAGGGGGCTAGTTAATTGTTTTTAGTAGTTTAAGAGCCGAAATGTAAATTTTTGTTAATATTTGAATTTCAAACAAGTGTTTATAAAAGTGTTTCAAATATTAATAATTTTGGTATCAAAATGTTGCTAATTTTTTATAGATTGCTTTTATGAATTTAGGTTTTAGAAATAATTAGTTATTTAGGCTGTAAGAGTCGTTTTTGATTTAGTTGATAAACAGTTTTAGGAAGGGGGAATTATTTCCAAGCTTTTGATTGGTGCATTTTCAAATTTGACGTACGAAGTTCAGATCTTAAAGAATTCAGTGCTGCAAAAGTTATCAAACGGAGAGGATGTATTATCTTGTCACTCCGAGTGTTAAACTTAAGTCAATTTGGTCCATTTTTGAATGTTGAGGGGCGGAGTTATATTAATTTTAGTAATCAAAATGTGAGGTTAAGTTTTATAATTTGAATTTGTAAACAAAATCTAATTTAATTCAATTTAAACTTGTGCTAAAGTTATTTTGATTTCTTAAATCTTACCTGGTGTTTTCCAAGTTGAAGATTATGTTTAATTTATCTACGATATTCCTAAAAAATTTTTAAATAAGTTTAAATGTGGTTTCTGAATTATAAAATTAAGTGAATTTCATTCTTACCCGTTTTGAGTTACAAGTTCTTGATCCATTTGGAGTGTTGTGGTTTCGATTTCATCATGTTATTGAACTTATATTTCGACATTTAACTTTTTATAAATTTTGTCCGTCGTTGTATTCCGACATAATTGACTCAGCTGATCACAGATGATTGAAGCATGTCAAGGTCAGATTCCTGCGCATATCTACTTAGAAGATATAGTACATTTTAGAACCCAAAATGTAGAGCGGGGTTGGCTCAGTGGTAGAGAGCCAAGCTTTGGATGTAATAGTCTAAACGCTTCCCGGTTCGAATCTCCCCAGGGTAGGAAATTTTTCTAATTCCCTGGGTGGTCGGTACTGGGTCCCGGTCTCCATTTGCCATTGGGGATCAAATTAATGGCACTCCTCGAATTACGGTCGCATTAGAGGGGTAATAAGACCATAAACAAAAACATTCCCACACAACAGCAGGTTAAGCATGGTTACGCACCAACACGGTAACCCGCAGAGTCGGGCCCTGTTGTGCATTGCACAAACTAACGTAGCCTTGTCCCACACCAACAGCGATGGCCTCTAAGGCCTGCGGAAGCTTCATAAAAAAATAAGTTCTTAACAAAGAAAGATAGAACCTACATTCATAAGAACATTTCTTCATGAAATTACATCTAATTTTCATTGTCAAAGTTTGTAAACAGGCTAAAGAATCACCCTGTATATAACTGTAGATTCTTCAAATCAAAGAAAATTATGCTGCTAAATATATGTCTTTTACTATGAGCCACAGGGTTTTACTTGGAGGGTAGATATTATGACTTTATTTGTGTTAATGTTAATTATTAATATATTAATTTATTTAATAAGTATAGATTATCAACATAAAACAAACTTAAAATGGGTGTGTCTTTTACTTCAGGTTCTCTCGGCTTTTTCCGCTGAATATGAACGTTGTGCTGTTTGTACATCTCGGCATTACGATAATTTCCCTTATTTTTTGTAAACCGTGTTCAAAAACTCCCACGTTTATAGTAGGCTGTGCATCAGTTATGCGTCGGTAAATGTATGTCGCTTCATAACCAGCTGCCGAGCCGCACACACCTGATGTTT
>JABXWE010038726.1:0-12641 GCA_014611495.1 Limonius californicus
TAGGGAAAAGGACTTCAAGAAACATCTTAACAAACTTGAGATCTTATCCTAAATGTCCACCCCGAAAGAAACAACGATAAATAAGAAGTGGTGCCTCGAAAATATACACAAGCACACCTGAAAAAAATAAGTTAGAGATTTTAGCGCAAGAAAAAAAGAATAAAGATGAAGAAAAACTGAGAAAACAAGCTGAAAAGTGCAAGAAAAAAGTATTTCAGGAAGCAGAAACAAAAAGAATCAAAAGGTTGAAAAGGACTAAAAAAGCCCCAAAATCATCTTCATCGGACTCGGAATTTGACGTGGAATCACCTAACGCCAAGAAAATCAATCACGTGTACTCTGATGATTCTGATATCGGATCCTTTAATAGTGAAACTGATGAGATTATAGCCTTGTTGGACGTAGAACTAAACGTGGGAGATTACGTTTTAGTTCAGTTTCCCACAAAGAAAACAATAAAATATTATGTGGGCATAATATTAAATAAACTTTCTCTTGATGAATATGAAGTTAAATTTTTTATAAAAAATAAGTCTTATGGTTTTTTGCTACCAAATGTTGACGACATCTCACTAGTAATAAGAAATGATATCATATCTAAGCTGCCAAAACCCACAATGGTGAAGGGGACAACAAGATTGCAGGCATACATTAATGTAAATTTCAACAATTATAATATTTGTTAGAAGAATACTAGGGTAGTTATAACTACCAGAAATGTACTTCTATTTTTTATTTTTATCCTTACATAAATGATCTTGTTTGGTTTGTTTCAATATAGACTTTTTATACAGCAATAAAATGTTTGTTATTTCTATTGAAATGACAAATCTGTCTGCTGTCCGAATATACTCTGCACTGTCCGAATGTACCCTCACATTGTCCGGAAGTGCCCCCTAACGGGGCACAATCGGACAAAATACAAAAAAAAATTCAAAATTGTTTTCTTATAAACTATCAACAGCAAAAAATTTAATGACAGTGAGAAAGCAAAAAGGTATTAGATTATATAGATAACAAACTTGCATAAATGTTCTAAGTAATCAAGAAATTATGAGCAGTTGTAGTTAGATGTCCGAATGTACCCCGCTCTCCCCTACGCCAAAATGAACGTCTCGTGTGATTTTGAAAACAATGGAAAAAACTGAGTTCAGAGTAGTGATAAAGTACTTTCATTTGAAAGGCTTAACACCAACCGAAATCAAAGCAGAGCTGGATTCAACACTATTGGAATCCGCTCCTTCGCTTTCAATTGTAAAAACTGGGTTGGCGAATTTAAGCGTGGTCGTGTGAGCACAAATGATGATCCCCGTAATGGACGTCCAAAAACTGCTACTGCTCCGGATATGATTGAAAAAGTCCACCGTATCATATTGGATGGGTGTCCAGTAAAAGTGATTTAAACTGAAGAATTGGAAATAAAAAAATACTCGGCGCGTTGGGTGCCGCGGTTGCTCACCGGAGCAAAAACTGAATCGTTTGAGTGTTTCTCGCGACCTTTTGGCACAATCGGAAGGATTTTTTGCGCTGTTTCATAACCGTCGATGAAACCTGGGTCCACCATTATACTCCCGAATCTAAAGAACAGTCCAAACAATGGACACACAAAGGTTCTCTGCCACCAAAGAAGGCAAAAACGATTTCGTCAGCAGGAAAGGTTATGGCAACCGTATTTTGGGATTCTCATGGAATTATCTTCATCGACTACCTAGAAAAGGGGAAAACAATAAATGGCGAGTATTATGCCAATTTGTTGCAACAACTCAGCGACAAAATCTAAGAGAAACGGTCTCATTTGTTAAAGAAGAAAGTGCTTTTCCATCAAGATAGCGCACCTGCCCACAAGTTTGCGATTGCAATGGTCAAAATTTATGAATTGGGATTTGAATTAGTGCCCCATTCGCCCTATTCCCCAGATTTGGCTCCCAGCGATTATCATCTGTTTCCAAACCTGAAAAAATGGCTCGACGGTAAGAGATTTTCGTCTAATTCCGAGGTAATCGCTGCTGTAAATAGCTATTTGGAAGAGTTGGATTCATCGACCTTCAATGAAGGCATTGCTAATTTGGAATATCGTTGGAATAAGTGTGTTGAGGGAGCAGGAGACTATATTGAAAAATAAAATGTTTTATGTCGAAAAAAACTTGCCTTTTCTTTGTTAGGTCACGTAGTTATCGAACCACCCTCGTACTATTGACAAATTACAAATTTATTCATGAAACAATAATTGATACCAATCTTAACAGCTTAGAGTTTGTAATAAAACACTAGGTATAGAAAATTTTGAATTGTACTAAAAAAAATGCTCAAAATGGTCTAAGGAACAAACTTTATTTTGACTATTTCTGTAATCTTTCAAAGTTTAATTACTCGAATGGGTATTTAAAATAATGAACATAATCAAAAAGAAAGGGAATTTCGGTCTCTACGCCAACTCAGCCTTAAATGCGTACGTGAGGGTAACAACTTGGGGTAATAATAGGCGGCTGCAGCGTAGTACTGGCCACACTACGTTCCTAGAATTGCCGACCGCCCCTAGGAAACGTAGCAGCTGTACGTGCTACTGTCCCATGTAAAAATCGCAAAAATCGATGATCCTTTTTCTATTAAAACTAAAGAATTTTCGTTATCCTGTACTATTATCTAATTTAACGTTATCTATTACATTATCACTAACTATTTGACCATCCTTGCTTTATATTACTTCCACAAACGAAATAATTTCTATTTGTTATTCCATTGTGGAGGTTTTCGTTTCTAATTATGTTGAAATATAAGGGTTATTTTCAAATGTAACCTCAATGTTGGTCTTAGCAGCCATCGTGGAAAATAAAATAACGTTATATTTAACGTAATGCTACCAGCAATTAAATGGCGTTCCGATAGGTCAATCAATGTATTACTGCATTCGCGTTCATATTCATAACTAATGTAAAAGGCTAATCACCTCGGCATCGGGCATATTAAATTGGCACAACTACCTATTATCTGGTAAGACTAACATGCATACAACATACTATTTAAACATATTGTCTACTGTTTTTACGTGGCATCCTAATGTAAAAGTCTAAGAATAGCTGGAAAAAGAAATCTGCCGTACGTTTTGCAACGTCATGGAGGATATTTACACCCTAATGATGGGTTAGCGGTCAGAACAAAGGTGGAGGTGGGCGGAAGGATCGGGAAAGTTGGCCGACGAGTGGGTGGGTGGTTGTGGAAACTGCGGTGATCTCCGGGGGAGCGCGTGTGCCGCTATAAATCAAAGGACTCACCGATGAACACGAATATCTGGTGATGCGAGTAGCGCAGCAGCATGGACACGGACACCGTCTGAAAAAGAAACAAATCACACAGATCAAAAACAAATCCAGTAGGGACGAAAATCAGTTTCATCCGCAAGTTTGCGTTTGTTTGCATTGGAGTAAAAACGGACTAGACGTTGTTGTTGTAACTAGTCCTGCAGGGCATACCTGCAGATGTTAGCGACAAAACAGGAGTGTCACATCGGGGTGACATGTAACAATTCATTGAAGGGCGAGGAATTGACAGTGTCAGGACACTTATAGCGGAGCAGATTCTCTGGCGAAAATAATGAATAACGGATACCATCTCGCTCCGGTTGCGTCAACGCGTCGCTGATCAATCATCGCCTGCTACCGTTCGCACGTTGACCGCGAAATTATAGCTTTTTGCGAATGTACAAAGAGACCGAACTGATACTGATAATCTTAAAACATTTTCTTACCCCTATTAGATAAATTTAACAAATCACCTCCAATCTACTATTATTCAAACTAAAACCAGAAATATAACTTTTTTATACTAGTAGCAGCAGAAGAAACCGTTAAAACAAACAACCACAGTTCTTAATCACACTTTTCAAAAAATCAAAATTTCCAAAGAAAATTACATATAAAACAAGTTTGTTGTAAGCTCCAACACCACGTTCTATCACGTTTTTCGAATTCAGCATCCAGGTATTAATCCTTTTTGCAAATTAATTTTCCATTTGCACTAGGCCAGGCAGCTAACCATATTTAATAGCAATGATGTTTTTCCTTTGGGAATTCGCCGGAAATTACTTATACCAATAAATATACAGGGCATAACTGCTAAGACGAATTTGCTTGTAATCTCGGTTATTTGAAGTTTTAGAAAACATATTTTTGGAAAGATTGTAATAGGCAGTGCTGCCTATGTATAGGCACTACCACAAATATTTTGTGGCTATTCCAACGATGTTAAACAACTTTTAAAAATCGATTAATAAAATAATTTTTTCTGCAATTAAAATTTTTTTGGTTCATTATTGCTTGCAACAGTGTTCCCTATAATAACCCCACTTTTAAAAGTCGTTTACATCAAGAAATTTCCTAAAAAATTCATAAAAATGTTGATTTTGGAGCATCAGTTCAAATAGGTGCGGTATTTTATTAAATCGAAAATAAAACAAAAGTACAAATTAGCTAAAATCACATACGAGGAAAACAGAGTTGCGCCGGTATTATCTTCCCAAATACTTCGCCTTTGTGTCAACTGTTATCGATTACAGTCATTGGGGCGATAATTGGTAAAGTAAAGTTTAGATATGCTGAGTATCACTATTATATGTAATAAGGAAGTCACGCAACTAGAGTCTAGGCAGGTTTATGTGTTGAAGCACCACGCTTTCAAACGAAAACTTACTTTTAATTAAGTTTCTTGTTAATGTTAGCAGTTTTTCAATTCCTTTACTAATTTTTATTTTATTCGTTAATCCCAACTGTTCCACCCTTACTACCACTAGGGTTTAATGAGCCATTGGCAAATGGTAAAATAAAATTATCTCTTTTACAAACACAATATTAGGTACAAAGCAAATTGTTAGTACCGCTAAAATTAACAAAAAACTATATCTACATTAAAATACGGTCCCCACCAGGAATCGAAACCGGGTTTTCCGCGTGAGATTGTTTGGTTATTTTTTCTACACGTCACACTACACTTTCATATGAAATGCACCACCCAATAAAAATTAAGCTTTACGGGTTTGAAACTGTGCTAAAATAATGTTTCATTATTGCATATGAAATGATCAGGTTTTCATCAAAATAGATTAACAATTAAATGAAAACAATAACAACAACGAAAACAAAATTAATAATGTGTAACAGCAATGCAAGCATTTGCTCGTCGTGGCGTGCTTTCTATCAAGTGGTCTATGTTCTCCTGGACTATCTCGTTCCATATAACCTCAGGTTGGTGTCTCAGCTCGTCTAAGTTGTTAGGAGCTCTTGGCGATAATCTTAGTCGCCGGCCCATCATGTCCCAAAGATGTTCGACTTGGGCTATCCTGTTCGAAAATACCGATTGGCAACGTCTGCATGAATGGTACTAACACCGGTTCCAGAACGTTGTGAATATACCGGTGACCATTTACGCATCTTTGTGTTAGCACACTGAAAGTGAATAAAACCTCTCATGTTCCTAATGCATTCCTAAACCCAAACTGAGGTTCACTAATGTCTTGTTTTAACTTTAGGCACAGAAACAAAAGTTGATAGAAGAATAACTCCTGTATTATAGACAGTGTTATACAAGTCTACTAATGTTCCTATTTGCTCTTTTTCAACAAGTTTAATTATCTCGACTGGTATTTCAGTAAGGCCAGATACCTTGCTGTCCTTTGGTAATCTTATTACGTGCATAATTTCTTCTTTCGTTATGCCAGGCCCGCTTTCTTTATCTTCGTCTTTAATTATTAATATTTTCTGTTGCCTCTCATCTCCAACAGTTTTTGGATACATTCCTTCCATCTATCTAATTTTCCATTGATGTCCGGGATTATTTTGACATTTTTATTTAGCAAGATATTACTTCTTCTCAGTTTCTTAACTTTTTTATGAAGCTGTCATTTTCGCCACTAGATCTCTGCGTATTCGTCTTCATAATATTTTTATTTTGTATGTCCTATTCTTTCTCTTATCTCTGTGTATATGTTTCTATAACAGTTTCCATCTTTATTTTTATATAATCTCCTCACATCCATTAATTGTAATATGTCGTCGGTCATCCACGGCTTATTATTGATGTTGATTTTGTTCGTCCTCGGTAATTCCTAACTCAATATAGTTAGCCTATTTTTAAAAGTTTCCCACTTTTCATTACTACCTTAGCTATAGTTTGGATCGGTTTTACTTATTTCTTCGTGCATCCTTTTGTTAGCTGGACTTTGATTACAGATTCTTGCAGTTGCAAGTTGTGTATCTTTCCTTTGTTTTATTTAGATATTAACTTTTTATGCTTCACCTTAAATTATATTATGAATGGGTTGTGGTATTTTTTTGGTCTGCGCCATACGCTTTGGCTGATTTGATTGAGTTATGATGGCATTTGTTAATTAGAAAGTAGTCTATTTGATCTATAACAGTTTTGTTGATGTTATCTGCTTGACACTTTCATGTATAGTCTTCCTTCCGTTAGTTTGTAACTGCTAGGTCTTCTCTCGACAAAACTGCGCCAAATGTTCGCCCTTATCGTCTCGTATTCCCCATCCAAATTCTCCTGGAAGATCTTCCTTTTCGCATTCAAGTCTCCTATTATAATTGTGATAGCTCTGATCTGTGTAATATCTATAGCTGGTTGAATGTCGTCATAAAATTGTTCCAATTCTTCTTCGCCGCCAAAGGTAGTGGAACAGGGTTCTAGGTTAATTGCTCGCCACCACTTGCTCATAGTTGTTTGCCACCGATTGCTAGATTGGCGCTGGGAAACATGCTCGCCGGACATTTGCTCGCCGTGAGTTTGCTCGACAACCAACTTTTCTCGCAGTACCCGTTCAAAGTGAGGTAGATCAGTAAATATCTACTAAATATGGACCTATCAAGGTCTCTCCACCCTGGACGAGAACTACCAAAGATGGTCCTGTCGCGATGCCAAAGGTTTACTACTAGATCCTACGTAGGACTCTCCGGGGGCACACGGTAAATGTAGAAACATCATCGCAGAAAAACAAACCTTCCTGTTTTGTTAGACACTTTTGTTTGTAAAATAATTTGGTACTTACGCTTCATAACTAAAACCTTTAGTTTTCACATCATACACAATAGCTACAGTATTTATTCTTTTAAAAAATTGATTTTCAGATTTTAAAGAAATATTCATTTATACACCAAGAATCCAAATAAGTTGTTTTTACAAAATAAGTATCTACGCGTGTATCATGAATATCGTGAAAACGGTCGGTACCATTTTGAAATTACAGGTTTATTAGAAACGTATCAATTCAACTCGTTCGAAAAAAATTGGGCTTACGATTTTCAAAATTACGAACAGCATAATATACTAAATGCCTACAAATAATGTGTAAAGGATAAACTGCTTGTCGAGCATCTGTCCAGCAAGCATTCGGCTTGGTAGGCACATAGTTGTCGAGCAAAGAGACCGCGAGTAAACGGCAGACGAGCAGACGGTGGCGAGCAAACGGTAGCGAGCAAGTGGGCGGCCACCCTAGAGGAATACACCTGGATTATGTTAATTATCGGTTGGTTTACTAGTAAGGGTATCATAATTACTGGGCCTGAGATCGGTATGAAACTCAAACTCTATTATCAACCAGTATTGTTACTCTACTCCAATGGTGTACGTAGTTGTTGCCCGTGTGATATATTTTCATTCCGTTAACATTTCACTTGAATTTAGCCATATGAGCACCCGCTAGTCATCTAAGACCTGCCGGAGACTGAGAGCCTTGCTTGCTTTGTTTTCAGCCACGAACGTTTAGGCTAGGGATATCTATTTAGATCTTTAATTAAGTGGTCCCCGTTGCCTTCTGCAACTTCATGTAGTTAACCTTTCGTTGGTTTATCCGCCTTTAGGCACAATTTCTTGTCTCAAGGCAAAGAGGGTGCTCTTCATCTCTACTCAATTGTCCGCCCCCTTAACCTTCGAGTAGTCGCGCGTATTTGAGAGATACATACCGATACCTTTTTCTCTTGGAAACCTACTTAGCGGTGGGGATGTGCTCCCGTCTACCTACATGTTCGAGGGAATCTTCAAGGTTAATACTTGTGCGAACTTTCGAGAGTGAATAGTTTTTAAAAAAAGTGCCATTTGTATCTGAGAGATACGCCACGATCATTCATGTAAGTTTCACTGATCTGCTTGTATATTTATTTAATTTATGTAAACGCAGTCCTTTTTGTTTCAAGTAGACCATCTGTTAATACTTTATACTTAGCTACTAAAAAATACGGAAAAAAAATATTTGTATCTGTGAGATACCCGCGAGCGTTCTTGCCTGTTCTAAATTATTGTCGTAACTATTTAGGATTTTTGTTGTTCTTGCAGTGAATTATGGCCTCCAAAAAAGTGTATAGCTTCAATAATGAAGCAGACATATTAGAGCTTCAAAGACTACTTCTTGAAGACGATGATGATGAAGCAGTTGAAGAGGTCTTAGATGAAGATTATGATACAGACTGTTCCGAAGCCATAGAAGAAAGAAAAGAGAATTCAGATAGTGAACAAGACGATACGGATGCAAGTATATCATCAGATGAAAATTGTTATGTTGCTGTCAGAAAGAAGAACGGAAAAATCGCTGACAATTATTCATGGAAAAAAACACCCTATAATAGAAAAAGGAGAATGGAGAAGCAAAATATACTTGTGCGCCTTCCAGGAGTTATTGGCAACGCTCGCCAAGTTACGGGATGTTTTGAAGCGTGGAAGTGTCTTTTCGATGACCGCATTCTAAACCTGATAGTCACCTACACCAATCAGCATATAATAAGTGTACAGCATAACTTCAGCAGAGAAAGAGACGCATGTATTACTGATGTGATCGAAATCCATGCAATTATAGGCCTACTTTACTTGGCTGGACTTTATAAAGGCGGCCGATTGAATTTAGAGGAGCTGTGGGACACCACAGGAAACGATGTTGAAATTTTCAGATTGACGATGAGCTTAATGCGCTTTAGATTCCTCTTTCGCTGCCTCAGGTTTGATAACCGAGAGTCCAGAGATGAGAGAAAAACAATTGATCGGTTAGCTGCCGTGCGGGAAATATTTGAGATGTTCGTTGAAAACAGTAAAACGTGTTATTCACTAGGAACCAATGTGACAATCGATGAAAAGCTGGAAGCGTTTCGAGGCAGGTGTAACTTTATCCAATATATACCATCAAAACCGGCCAAGTATGGTATTAAGATTTTTGCGCTGGTTGATGCTAAAACATATTACACCAGTAATATGGAAATTTATGCTGGAACACAACCAGATGGCCCCTATTCTATCAGCAACAAAAGCGTTGATGTTGTAAAAAGGACGATCTCACCCATACACAACACTGGGCGTAACGTCACTATGGACAATTGGTTCAGCGATGTTTCATTACTGCAAGATTTAGCTACAAACCAACCATAAGTTGTCCATGGTAGGAACATTAAAAAGAAACAAGTGGCAAATTCCAACACCATTGAAAGTTCTGAAAGAACGTCCTGTAAAATCAAGTATCTTTGGTTTCAGAAAAGAAGGGACAATAGTATCCTACGTTCCCAAGAAAAACAAACATGTTGTTCTAATTTCTAGTTTACACTTTGAGGATAAAATTGACGATACTACCGCAGATCATATGAAACCCGAGATAATTACTTTCTATAACGAAACTAAAGGAGGCGTCGACGTTGTAGATAAATTATGTTCCTCCTACAACGTTGCCCGGAATACAAGACGTTGGCCAATGGTTGTCTTTTTTCTATGCTCAATGTAGGAGGAATAAACTCCCAAGTTATTCATATGGCGAACGGAAATAAAACAACAAGCCGGCGGCATTTTCTGCGAATTCTCGGTAACGAAATAATCAAACCACACCTCCAAAGACGTAGTACCTCCAACACTGGTCTACCTCGTGAGCTATCAACCAGACTCAAAGAAGTAGTCGCACAAGAAGGAGAAGAAGTGCAGCAACCAAATGACCAAAACAATGAGCAAAAACGTAAACGTTGTGTGCCATGCCAACGAGAAAAACGCACCAGGTTAACAAAATTCCAATGCTCCTCCTGTCGAAGACATCTCTGTCTCCAAAACTCTCGTGTCGTTTGTCTACAGGATTGTGGAGTGCCTACCAAGAAAAGTAGATTAGCAGATTAAGGATATGTGAAATACTGGCTCACAATTCGCAACATACGCAAATATGAGCAAATTATTTCATTTTTTAAATATTTTAAGAATTATTGATTTATGTAATCTTTTTTACGCAAAATACATATATTAATGTATTTAATCATTGCTCTCTATCATCCACTACCCCACAAAATTAACCGTTTTAAAAATTAGAACGGTATTTCAATAATTAAAGTTATGTATCTGTCGTATACATCCGCGACCATTTTTGTTGCGCCAGCACCCGCGACTACTCGAAGGTTAACAAACCGTTGGCACATGGTAGAGTGGGATTTCTTTATACTGGGAATCAACCGGCCACTTGATGTTTGGGACCGTTAAATCCACTATTTGAAAGGTGCTTGGTTTGGTAGGTTTGGTCCGCCCCAAAAGTTTTATTTCCCCGGTACCCGCTATATCTAGCAGGCGTTCCACTATTCGACACTTGAGGAGGTGCTCCGTTGCAGAAATGCGTGCAGGTACTGCAAAACCAATTGGTTACAAATTCTTGGCGTTCTTCTGATTTTAAGAAAATTACATCTTCCTGACCTTGAAGTTGAATCCATTACATTCTTAAAGGACGCTAGTTCGTAATAAAGTGCAACAATTTTATTAAATTATTTCCACATAAGTTTATTTAATCAAAAAGAATACTTTCATAAACAGAAAGTGATCAGGAGGTATAAACACAATAAGTTGCTTTTACCACAATGTTGCAGTACTTTTGGAATTTTGTTATTATTAGTTCTTATGATTTTTTCGATAATTCACTTCATTTCTATTTAGGACCTGTTGTCTGCTAGTCAAAAAAACCGCGTGTTAAAAGATTGTTTCGGTGTAACTTCTAATAGCGCTGAGTATGGAGCACATAAAACTTGAGACGGATGGAAAGGGTACAGAATAGATGCATATACAGATAAGGGATACGTATTAGCTGGTAAATCGCTACATGAATATGTGAATGTAATAAATATAGAGTACGAGGGTGGTTATCCTCGTGAAAAGTGCAGCTCACGTGGATGTCCGCAAGAAAAAGCACGCGTTTGTTTCCGGATCGTCGGCGTTTTCCCTGCACCCGGAAGTCTACAATGCTACCATTTCCACGCCTCAACCCCATTATTGTACGGAATAACGAATAACGAGACCGACATCGCAGTCATTGAATGTTGGTATGGTGTAAATCGTACTCGTGATTCTCCCAAATTAGTTTGTCTCGGGCCCGTTAAAATCCGCGAATAAAACTGTTGTTTCCGATTCACACGCAAGAGCCGCTTTAGTAGTCGGATAATAAAGGGAAATACAACGAGAGATGGCAACTAATTACCTCATTTCCGAGTAATAGCCCCGATTTCGTATCACTTACATTATTACGCTCGACTCGCGGGAGTTTTTTAAATACTTTCGTCGCCTCCCCCAACGCCGGAAATCTGATATTTCAATTAGGCCGTGATACGAACAGCCTCACTTAGTTATGCGCGGGTCGCAAAGTGAATTTCGTTTTCGTCAGGGCCCCATTTGGAATGTCGCCTGCTAGCCGCATAATAGATTTCAGTTTTAATTTACGAACGGGTGTAAGGTAATACGGCGGCGAATTTCGAAAACGATCCGGGCACCGGGAAGCGAACGACCTTTCCCGCTGCTGGTTAACGCTAATCAGGGGGATCCGGTTACGGGCGGCATAAATCTGAACCGGAGCCCGATGGCGGCGGGTTAACTGGCTCCCAATGGCCCACTAAGCTACCACGTAATTATGTCAACTATCAAGTAACACTGCCACACTAACTGCTAGTTACACATTCGCTTCTGGATGGGGCGGAAACTCGCCCCAAATTGGCAAAAATAAATCGTGCCGTCGTAGCATCTTTAATCCGTGTTGATTATTAAAATTCAAGTAATAAACTATAAAAAGGTATTTAACTGTTTCCCTAAAACGTATGACATTACATACCACGTTTGTTGCAAATCCATCGTTCAATACTAACACATCGTTTTTTCGATTTTCATATTTTGGTTCTTATATACAGTATCATCATTACCATCATTTATAGCCTTTTCGTCCCACTGCGGGGCATCGGCCCCTTCTCTGCCACGTGTTTCCACTCAGCGCAAACGTAGAAACACGGGGAACCTACAGTTTAAAGTCGAATCCGAACGGCAGAAATTCTAGAGAACGATTTTTTAGCACTAAGATCCCACGGTTGCCCACCGGATTGGGAAATTGTGTTTCGAACCCAAGCCAGAATCGACGTTTTATTCAGAAAGCGCTCTACCAACTGAGCTACCACCAGCTTATACAGGGTGTTTCCAAATAAGTGCGAAAGTTTTTAGGGGGTGATTCCTTGTCGAAAATTAAAGGAGGTCTTTCATGTAAACAAAAGCTCTTAGGCCTGTCCTTGAAAAGTTACACGTTTCCAAAAATGAGAAAACAAATTAGTTTTTTTTTTGCTTTTGTGAAATTGTTGAAGAGTTAAAGAAATGCGGACCGTTAGGGCGCG
>JABXWE010038727.1:0-13222 GCA_014611495.1 Limonius californicus
GTTACTTTTTTCTAAATGAAACAAGTCGAGTGTGATGAAAGACCGTCAATTTATTTATTTATAGCTGATCTTATAAAAACAATAATTCTGCAGGAAATCCTTCATAACAAAGTAGGGCTTGATAACTATAACTTAACTGAAATTAGCTGTCTAAACTCGCAGGCAATTTTAATTTGCTAAATGGGACGCACGGAAGATATTCGACGTGACGGGTTGCTACATTTTTTCAGGCACGGTTAATTTGGTAAATCGAGGCTCATATCACCCAATAAATAGCAAGAATGGGGTCAGCTACAATTGACTAATTTACGTGCATTCCTGTAAATTACCTCTAAAAGTACACACTTTCTGATTCACTTAAATTTAATTATTAGGCCAAACGAAAGTGCGAACCAAAAGTGAGTAAGTAGATGACATAATCGCACCTTCCCATTTTCAAGCTTCTATCTCTATCTTGACAGTATTTTAACGTCTACACACCCTTTTAGTTCTGATAAAAGCATCCGGTTTCTAGTTCGTTCTAAGCAAAAGCATTATACCTGAAAGAATTATTGAGTAATTTCTATTATTGGGGTTAAGTTACAAGGCGGGACAGACAAGAAACTTCCTTGTCATGGCAAAGGCGTTTCCTTTTCTTTCTGTTCAATCAGTTTGTGGATTTGTAAATTTCATTGAACTCAAATTTATATACATATTTTTCCTTACAGAATATGTTACGCAAATGTACGAAACTATTAGTGTAGATAAATACTGGTCATCTGTAAGATTATTATCTTTTGGAACATGTGTTCAAATTATATGCTTGACGACTTATTATCCTACGTCTAAGTTTCCAAAACACCATATAACATACAGTGCTCGACCCAGAATTTTATGCATAGGTACATATTTTAAAAATATAAGATCATACAGGGTATTACATATGAAATAGTAGAACAGCAAGTTGCGGTTATTTTTGGTGAAACAACTAAAAGAAATATTATGTTTGGAATGTTGAATGATAAGCCTTCATAATATGTATGTACAATGAAGTTCCATTTTCCTATTATTTAAATAACGAAAACACAGTCATTTCCAGATCCTCGAATAGGAACCATGTAAATATGCTAAAGTAAAATAATAAACATACTCTATCTCGGCCGCGGAAAACAAAAATGAGAAACATACATAAGTACCAATTCGAACGACTCATAATTCAAGTACAATGACGTGAAAAAGTCTTACCTCTTCAAAGCGGGTAATTGATTCTTGTAGTTTAACGTAATTTTGACATGGTTTCTGAATTCATTAGTATGTTATTAGTTTATCTGTTTACTGTGATATTGGAATTATTTAGAGAAATTGTACTAGATACCGTTGCCGTCGATTCGCTGAGCAGTTACATAATATTCTGAAAAATAATGACGTTATTGGAAATTACTTGTTGCTTATTTAAAATTCATTTGTATGAGAAATAGCTTTCGTATTCTAAGTAATACCCTGCACTGAATTTAGGACATTCATTTGATATTTACATGTCATCAAAGTTGCACCATGTTCTCGCAGAAGAAACAGACAAATTATTCGTCGAAAAGCGATATGCAATCACTTTCCATCACAACGAAGGAGCGTACACCAGTGAAATCGCTAATGAAGTGCAGTGTAAGCAATCAGTCTTCATTCAAGTAATTAGGTAGTAATTGGAATAATTGAAGATAAACCCAGGAGTGGACCACCACCACCATTTTGCCTGAAAATTTTCTCCATAACTTCAAATGTAATTAAAATTATCATTTAAAATTATTATTTATGCGTGCAATAAATAAGTGAAAGAAAACGTATATTCTGTCAAAGTTATTAAATAACAGTAATTATTAAAAATCATTAATGGTGAAGCAGCATATCATGACAAAAAAATCGTATATCATTTAAAGTTGCTAGTGAAAAAAAAAAGGAATAGAAGAAACTTATTTGTTTCGAAAAAAGAAAAATATACATCAGGAGGTACAGGGACTTTTTTGCTCTTATATTTGTTCAAGAATGTATTTTAAAAATATATGTGTTATAAATGAATTTACCGCTCTTTTCATTTTTACCCTTTAAATTTCAATTGGACAGCAGGTATAGCTTTTAGAGCCACATTTCACTTTTTCCCGGTACTGTTTCACATTTACCCCAATTCCAGGTAAAATGTGAAACAAGGTTTTCATTTTTTTTAAATATGGAAAATGCCGTACATTGGGAAAATCACCTGTCAAACGAAAGACCGCAGAAAAATCAATTATTTAATGCAAAAGTGGTAAGTTATATAACCCCGACCAAGTAATGGTCAGAAGCTACTAGTGTGAGTTTGTGTACATCTGCTGTGAGAAGAATACTCCTTAATTTTGGATTCCAAGGAGTGCCGTAGAGCACGCAAGAAACGACTGCTTTCCAGGAAACATACACTCAACCGTTTGCCATGGGCAAGGAATATCTAACTGGTTATCAGAACAGTGGCAAAAGGTGTTATTCAGATGAATGAACCCACCTCTAATATCAATATACGTGCTGGGAATACGTTTCCGAGGGAAGAATTTTTACCTCCGTTATGGTATGGAGGTGGTGCATGTATGCGAAAGAAGATAGTCGGCTGTGTAACGTTTCTGGTATGATGAATGCCATAAAATACATTGAAGTACTGCTGAATAAGATCTTGTCTAGCGGGAAACATGTATTAGGGGAAGAGTTTATTTTCAGGGATGACAATGCATCTGGCCATAGAGCAAAAACGGTTTAATCTTAGACGTCGATTATAAAATTCGATAGAATGGATTGGCCAGCATAATCTCCAGACCTTCATTCCATCTAACACGTGTGGCAAAAGACAGTTAAAATTTCAAAGAAAAAACTGGACAAAATATGCGTTTAATCGAAACTTTCACCAATACCTGGTTTCACTGTATCTCCAAGAACGAACTTAGAAAACTGGTAAATTTCATACTAAATGTTTAAATAAATTATTTTTTCAAATTGTTTTTCCTTAACAAGCAAAAATTTGATCTGTGAGTTTAACAAGTATATTTCTGTGTTTGAATATCTATGTGAATATCACTCATTGTCCAAACTAACTTTTACATACTTTTTAATACAAGTTTCCTCCAATTGCTCAAGTAAAGTAGGGCTTTTTAACACCACTGTATGAATGCATAAAAATAGGTAATTCGTAAATTTTTACTTACAAATTTGATCTGCAAAGTTTCTCTATAGGAGTATTTTAAAACATTGCTCTACAAAATTTTACATATGATTTCCTTAAAAAAAATATCCAATATGTAGATCCCACAATTTTGATTATTAATTCACTCCTACTTCGATATAAAAATTGCAGAAGGTCTTATACCTAATATTGCGCAATTTCCTGCTGAAATCGATTTATTGATTTGAGTCTATAGAACTTCCTATGGGTAACCAATGGTTTATGAAATATTTCAGTAAAGTATACTAACCACTGTTATCATTAAGTCAATATACTGTATGTACTGAATAACGCGGATTGATGACAAAGGTGTGATGTTCCGCGGAAAAAAATTAGGAATTGATGGTTCGTCACGTACGGGCTCGTCTATCTCTTTTGCCATACACTCGCCCATTGAACTAAGGTTTGACGAACCTATATATTATCAAGTTCAGAGAATGTTTCTATTTCACGTATGCTGAGACTGGATGATATGAGTAACTGCAACATTATTGCGTGCATTATTAGTAATAGGAAGTGTTCAACTAAATCTTGATTCTACATCATATTTCAAAATGTAATTAAAACTGACAAGAAGAAAATTTCTCTTCGAGTGTTTTCTCTCTTACGAGACGTAGCGATCTTCTCTCCTATGCCTGTATAGTGCACAGATATAAACCACCTACAACTTAACAGTGGCTCCGAATCAGGGGAAGTGTAAACCCTTGTACTTCAGAAAAGATTTACAAGGTCGAATACGTTGCTGATTTGACATTGCTTTGTAAGAGAGAACGACTGCTAAAAATCCGATGTATCGGCACTGCGAATTGAACTCCAGACTTAGTATTGGGCATTGGCATAATAATATTAATAACTAAAAACCATAAGTGTAGTAAAAAATGGTCAAATAATTATCATTAGCAACAAATTCTCAAATTTTTTACAATTAAAACCTGTTTTTACTATTTAGATGTCCATGTTTTACGTAGATTTGTAAATAAATAGTTGTAAATCATCATTGAAAATTTATAATTGTATTTTCGATCAAAAAATGTGATTCCTACTTATTAAATAATAAAAAAATTATTTTAGTTTGGGATATGTTTTCGTACTTTTTGACAAAAACTACCACAATTGTTATATTAGTAGTAGTATCATTGATTTATTTAAAACATACTCTATAACCATTTAGTGTGCCCAAAACTGTTGTGTATCTATATTGAGCTTAGAATTCTTGTATTTGGTTTTATTTTAACGGCTTGCAATTAATTATTATTGTGGCAAAAGAAATATTTACATTTACCTTACTACTTTCAGCAAATCCCAACTTTAATCAATACTACCATAAAAGTTTGCCCCACAATAATGTACAAAACCTAATCGTATATTTTACTTTCTCGTAAGCATAATAATAAAATGACTCAAGAGAGGCAACAAATAACGGTCGTTAAAATCTTTTAAATCAAACTATAAATTTAATAATTATTTTTAGAGCGACCAACAACTATACTAACTTTGTTAATACGATTTTTACAATGCCTAGGTGATATATTACCGATATGCAGGGTTGTTCGAATAAAATAATGAGCAAACATACTCATTTTTGTGCAACCCATTTGAAATTAGTATACAGGGTGGTCCTGAAATAGTAGGTTAAACATTGGAAGCGAGTTATCCACACCAAACTAAGAAAAAAAGTTCATCTAAACCTTAGTCCGAAAATGTTTCGTTACGGAGTTACAGCATTCTAAAGTGAGACTTGTTCGATCACTTTTCTGCATATAAGTATAATAGTAGTTGGAGCAATGCTTTAAAATTTTATGTGCATACCTTACTCATCAAGGTTGAAAATTAGAGCCTAGTTTCATTTTAATAAGTGGGAGGATTAGGAACTGTTTCTTACAATATCTTTTATGTATTTGGTTTTTTTTATACCACCCTGTACATTAGGAACAATAGACACCTTACTTCTATGAAAAATGTTTTGTAATACATTGGTAGTTGTTCTTGATTTACTGTCATACGAAATAAAATGTATAACAAGAGAGTATATACGAGTAATTTACGGCCACGATTCACTCGCGCAGCCAGTATGCATTCAGGATAAAATAAAATCGCGCTGTTGTTCATAAAAATAAACATGTAAGCTCATTATCTTATGTGAATCACCCTGTACATAATATATTTTAATAAATTTAAGTTGTTATTGACAATCTCTTATAACTAGGTTTATTTAACACAGACAATTGAAATACAAATTATATTCATTATTGATTTTTTAATATTACGGTTTGTATACTAGTTCTACTAACTAAAAAGTTACATTTTAAAATATCATTTTGTTGTGCTTATGATGCTAGAGTATTGTTTCTCCAAACTTCAAAAGAAGACCAGATTTAGGTTTATATTATTTACCATGTTTCTATAATCATTACCTACTGGTTCACGAAATTATAAAACAAATTTAACAAAAGAAATGACTTCCTCAAGCAATACTGGTTATTCAATAACGCTTTATTATGTAGCCTTGCCAGTGATTTTACACGGAGCAACAATAACATGTGAATAAAAAAAAGTATATTTACTTTGGATTTTCTACATCTATAAAGTATGTAATGTTCAACGTAATTCGTTAAAAGATATTCAGCAATAGCTGAGTATTTATCTGTTTGTTGTTGTAGTTTGAAGTCGACTGCGTAAAATTCCTGTTTTCATTTCAGTACACCTTGCCTAGGAATTTCAGTAATTATGTCTGTATACCGCGTGTTAATGAGAATAAGTTCGGCCCTGACTATTTTTCTATGAACAGATATTAAATTACACCTTCAATTCCGCTGGAAGCGATCTCCATTTTCTTATTTTAAATGAAACATCCTGTATACTGTTATTTATTTTAAGAGATGTAATTTACTTTCGATTAAAGTAGATTCTGACTACTGTAACATATGACGCAGTTTTGCCGTCTGGCTACTGTCATTGCCTAATCAAGTTCTAAACGTCAATAATAATTTCACATTGCAACAAAAATATACTTCGAAAATACAACTCTTTTACCTATCGGTGAAAATCATTACTTTGGTGCAAAAAATATATGTGATATAAATTTAATATTCAAACGGTATGGTTTTACAAATATTACACGGAATATTTATTGTAAAATATTGGCGAACAGAACATGTTATATGACATATATGTATCTAGAGAAGAAGATAGAGAAGATTAGCAATACTAGCCCATTAATTCTTGCATAGTCCATTGTGTAAAAAATATCGATAAATATATGTAATTACTTGAAGGACGAGGTAAGCCTTAGTGGAGTAGCTTTTTAATTTATTTTGGATAATTTTGTTTAAAATAATTAGGCTTTAATTGTGTATAATAAACTTAAGAGTGTCGCCAGAAACAGTTTTAAGGGGACACATTTTATGTCTACTGAAGGATTTACCTAAATTTATTCTATAGATTTCTGAACTTTCGGAATTCTATGAGCTATAATGTTTCAAACTTTATTTTGTATTAATTATTAACAACGTCCTTGCTGGGATGCAAAAGATAGTTAAACCAACGCGAGCCCCCTCTCTCCCCCCAGTAGAATTACGACGCCCTTTGGTAAAGTTCTATGTTTCAAACTAGATTAACAATATGCATGTCGCATTGTAGTATGCATATACAACAAAAATAATAATTTGTATAACTACTTTAATTTCAATAGGCAATACAACATAGAAGAAGTCATAACGCCTGCAAAGGCAAAATTTGATCAAATATACAGCGTATCGGTTTTAAATAAGCTCCATAGGGAAAACATGCATTTGTTGACGAAATACGTATTTCTGCGTACTTAATATTGTGGTAGTAAAAGGGTTTCTTCGAGGTTCTGCATACAGCACACTTGAACCACCGTCTCCCTTCAAACCCAATATGCATTTGTAGAATTGTTGATTTAATGCTCTCCAAGTTGAAAAGCGCACCCAAAACAAGCTGAACAGTGAACACGGAAGGGGTGTACATTTTACAGAGAAACCAGTGGAAACCTTTGGTTTACAATCTGAAATATTCAAACTTCGGTGGTTCGAATTCCATAATTTGCATAGTTGTTTCTGATTTCTATACATGCAACTGATACATAGGAAAATAAATATTATTAGATAGTAATTGTTACTCATATTTTTATTGGTTTACATTTTTTTGTTACAATTTTAATAGAAATCCGAATATAATACAATATGAATTCCATAGGCTAATTTGTGGTGTCCGTACATGGTATGTTAAGGATAACACCCAGTGGTGTTACCTATACAGATAAATTTTTTAAAATTTAATTAATGTCAATAGTTAGACTTACAGTAAACTAACTGGACCTAAACTACTACGTCTGTTGGCCATTTTCTTTGCAAACGCCTTTGGTGAGTTTCAAATATAAATGAAACAATATAATTAAAAACTTTCATGGTTTCCTGGGGAACGTACCCAAACTATAATAATCTACTTGGGATTTATGGAAATAATAAATCTTTAGTACACAAAAAACTATGTACATTGCAGGATTTGAATCGTCCAAGTACGAATAATGAATCTGTAACTCAAAGTTTTAACCAGTGAGCTATACATATACATTATTTTTCAAAATATTGTATTTATTGTTTAATTTTGTTAAGAAAAACAAAAAGATAGAAGTAACATCTGTAAAATGTACGCCCATTCCTTGAACAACTTGTCTCGCATGTACTTTTTAATTGAAGGAGCAGTAAATTGAATAATTGCACAACTGAATGTACTTTCCCTATGAAAAGCATTCAGTCAGTACAATGTATATTTTTTTCCTAATTTCTTCTAAAACGGAGTTTGGATATTTTCATGTTAAACAAAAAGTTCTTTTGTTTAATGTAATTCTGTTATATGATGCTTCATAGGTCAAATGAGTAGGAATTCATAGCTGAATTAATTATGAATTTGTAACGTCTATGCAAGGTCCCGGGTTGCGCACATTCGTCTCCCGTTCACGTACGATCAGGAGAGTTAAGGCAGCGTGGTCCCCGGTCAGTACTTGGATGGGTGGCCCGAAGGTTGCGTTAACGCGGCGCCTCTCTCCCACGAGGATTGATCACTATGGGAGAGTAGATCAATAACCCCCCTTGCCCTTGCCCAACAATGGGATGTTGCGGGCCGATAATAAAAAAAAATAAAAAATAAAAAAAAATGCATAGTTTAAGTATGAAATCAACGTATAATATTTCATACATACAGTTTTTCTGCACATAAAATACACATTAATTTGGCCGTCAATTAATAAATCTACATAATTAGATTATCTATTGTAAGCTGTTTAAAATTTAAGAATTACCGTCTAATATACGGGGCGACCACACCTCTTATGCTATCACCTACAGAACAAAACTTGTCGCTGTTTACTTGCTGCCAACTTAGAAAATTCAACTTTGAACTGTGTCAATGAATTTGAGCATCTTAGCTAAGTCGTTACAAGAGCGACCGCGATTATGTATGGTTGATATTGCATCGTATAAGTAAAATAAAGAAATCCTAGAGATTTATAGATATACAATTATTATTTATGGATTTGATAAACTTACCTATACTGCGCGTTCTGCTGCTCCTTATTGAAGACCTGACCATGATGAGATACGATAGGATAGGACAGGTACTTTTTCTAATATGATGATATGAATTCAAATGTAAACATAAGGCCACTTGTCTTAAGTATATAATAAGGCCACGTAAATATCAGTAACACCTATACTTATGTATGAAATAATCTAAAAGTGAATATTAAAATCTTAATATAAATACGTATGTATAATATTGCAGAGGTAGTATAATTCGATAAATTTAAGTACATATAAAAGTACTAAAGTATAACAATTGGGAGTCGGTTAAGGGTAAAAGATAAAGGATGCCGTTCACGAAAGTGACGCTGGCGTCGTCGGCGTGTAGTTGGAGAATAGAGGCGGCAAGCACCTATGCCGGCCACTCCGAACGGCCCTGCCATGGACCACTCTGTAACAAGAAAGTCTAGGTTTGTAATGAATCAAAACAACAATTATTATTGATTCAAGAATCAACAACTATCGCGATCGCCGCCATAAAAAGTGGGAGGGAGGAAAATGAATTATAAATGATCTTGGAAGCAATTTTTTGTCTCAATATTAACAACTTTCCAGCGTGGCTAAGCTGTGACCAAGAATGTTATTTTCTATGAAATTGGCTTTAAACAAACTCATTGCTGTATTGTTTAATGTCACCTATATAAAAAATTCCATATCTTCTGTGACCAGACATATTGCATACAAATATTAAAATAGAGGGTGTTGCGTTAAATGTGTAAGAGGCATATAGTACGTTCAAAAAAGTCTTAATCAAGCAATCGTTCGTTACAGTTAGATTAAAATTTTACAAATCGTCTAATCCGACTTAAGTCCTTTGGATTTTTGTGCTTGGGCTACTTAAACAGTTTAGCGTAAATAATCCTGCCGAGTTGCAACAGCGAATTGAATAATGCTGCCTAATAATTTAAGCAAGGCTGGGTATTTCTGAGATGGTGCGGAGTTCCTTATTAAGAAGATGTAGAGTTTATGTCAACGTGAAAAGAGGGCATTCCGAACATCTTAAAGATTCAATATAAGGCAATCAATTGTGTTTTCATAAGGCAACCAATATTGTGTTTTCTTGGGCGTAAATTATAATAACATTTGAAATCAAAAATCAATCACATATCGCAAATGGTTAGTTAGAAGACGTATGTTGATTAAAATATTTTCGACTTGTTTTTCCTCGTACTATGCGCCTATAAATTACATTGGGCTGGGTAGGTATTATTAGCCTTTATTAGTGGGTACAATATGTGTGTCTTATAGGTGAAAAACTATTAAAAGCAAACATTAAAGGTACATATTTTGGTTTTCAACTTTAATTTCATGTAGGCTTTTGTTGGTCTTGAACATTATTACTAGTAAAAATTAAGTACGTACCTAAGTTATCTAAAACATATTAGTTTATTTACATAATTCACAACGTAAGCTTTTATGTCAAAAACAGCAAACAAAACGTTACTCAAAATAGTACGAATATTTATACGGTGTGTTTGAAAAAACAATTAAAACTGCCTTATTAATTTTAGCCTTAGCCTTAGTGGTATATTTCATGCTAAAACTGCAAAGCGTGTGATTAAAATTTAAAATATTGCATTTACAATCTCCAATAAATGTAGGAAAGTATATACAAATAAAATACAAGAAGAAAGAGTGCATGGTGATTCATTTATTATCAACTACAATAAAAAATTCTACATAGTCAACATAAAAATGAATTGTGAATCAATATAAATAAATTTATATCTACAGTACTATATCAACAAAAACCACTGGAAAATATAGACGGGAATTGAATAAGCAACATTTAAATTAGTACTGTTTTTCATTATTATATCTTATTTTCATTATTTAAATGAAGACCAGTAGCGCAGCCGAAAATAAAAAACGAAATTGAGTATACACTTTTATTTAAAAAATATACAAAAATTATTAGACAAAGCAGTATGTCCTATTACTTCGAAATAGATTTCACATACATACAACATTAGTTGTTTACAAGAAGTAAAATCTTATAATATGCAATACACTAATAAAGAGCTGTTGTGAAAAACAATAATAATTTTAAAAACTGCCGCGTGATATATGCAAGGTTTATGAAAATTGCATAATTATATTTATTGTTCAAACAGGAATAGGAAATTCAATATCAATTAGTTTGATCTGAAGTGACTATTCTGAATGGATGTGGATTAGCTTAGTCCTTAAATTTTCTACATTTCAGAATTATTGTATGCTGTCATTTTTAGTTTAAAAGACACCCTATTGTATGATATTCTATACATAACATTGTAAAATTTTATTATTTTAAACGAAGAATAATTGGTTTTAGAGCTAATTCAGTAATAAAATTCGTTTTGGTTTCTAAAATTTGGATGCACGTGCAGCATGTTTTCACCACCTAACACCTATAAAAGCAGAAGTAAGTTGCCATGAAATTATTGTTGATCTAAACATCAACAAGCACAGTCCTTTCACAGATTCCTTAACCCTTTAATTTGCTCGGCGTTTTGAGGTATTTGGGTTGCCAAGTCTCCCTACCTTCTACCTCGCCTAATGCTCGGTATCTCGGTTGCTTACGGACCTTTTGCTGATTACGCTTTGAGGTATCTCGGCTGTAGCTGCAGGGTCTCCTTATTAACCTTTTCCCTTGACTAGCGCTTTGAGGTATTTCGGCTGCTTACGGACTCTCCCTGTGTTGATCGCGGTTTGAGGCAACTCGACTGCACCTTCAGAATACCATCCTGTACGTTATTTCTTCTTCGTTGTTCTGTTTTCATTGAGAAATTAGATCAAAGTTTAACTATTATTTAGTCTTCATGCTTGAGATCAGTGTACTACGTCGACAAAGGTTTTCTGCAGTTTCCTAGCCTGAACAGGTAAATACCGGGGTTATATTATTTGCACTGTCTGCAATTGGTATTTGCTTTAATAAATGTATCAAACCTCTCTATTATTTTTTTACGAATACAGCTCGGCTACTTTAGATTCGAACCTGCGATGGTCAAAAGGCCACACGACCAACAAAAACTAAACATAACAAGGGTTCGTAACGTTACATTACATCTTAATGTATTTCCTCGTAAATGACTCGCATAGGCTTAAGGAAACATAGGAAGCATCCAGATTCTACTACTTTCTGCCCAATTGTGTTTTTAATCATATGGAAGAAACGATATCTCAACTCTTTCCCAAGGCCCCCTCCTGCTGGCAATCACTAATTTAAGCATTTATTAGATTTAAAACGTATTTCTGACGCTAAAATATATAGTTTATATATTTTACGATTTCTATTGTACGTCATTCATAATATAATTTATAGTAATATTACACTGCATCGTAGCAAGCAACGTGCTTTGTATATCAATGCTGGTTTTGAAGCCGTTTTGAAGTTCAGTTTCTCATGATATAGCACCATATCCAGATGGAAGTTGATTGATGCTATCTTATTTATTAGTACGAATTTATAACTTCTAATAGTAGTTATTAATGGTAGCATAACTTACGTATCGCGTATTTTGTAATGAGAATGTTTTATACCACTATTACAAAAAACGAAAACATTATGTAAGGTTAATAAATAAATGAATACAAATTGCTTATTTCGCGATGCTCTTTTTGTACCAAATGGTTTATGCAAATCGATATATTAATTGGTAGAATAACTTCGTCTACTAGTATGCTATGTGGGAAGGTGAAGGTTATTTTGTTTTATAAGAAACTGTTTACTAACAAAGCGGCACCTACAATTTTGATGTATAACAAACAGGTTCCAAAACCTAAATTACCACATTTCCTTAAATAATGCATTTTTCCGATGTATCCTTGTAAACGATAACATTAAAAGGAAATAGTACAATATTGCTTGATATTTGCCAATGGTACATGGACACGTAGGTAGGTTGCCGTTTACACATATAATTATTTGGACATTGATAATAAGTTTTACTTTACAACGTCACACTAGAAGATCACATTAGTTTACTATAGATAAACCTGAAGGAATAGTTTTTACAAATATTAGGAAATTCAATTCAAAATTAGGCATGAACTTGAGAATTAGTCAGGCAGTATAGAAAAGTAAGACATGTTCAAAAAAGAACAAACAAGCTTGGTGGTGTCTTCCATGAAATAGTTAAGTGACCCTAAAATAGCTATTTGTGTATTAAGAGCGCAAAATGATATATTGTCGATTGAAAGAGACAGTTGCCGCGCGACGAAGGAGCGCGGCAATCTCTTGAAATCGACAATGAATTTGCGCTCGAATTATACACAAGATTTTTTCTACAATCGAGAGTTCACATATTTCCAAAAATTTATTTAATTTGAGGAATGAAAATTAAAAGTACAGTTCTTACAATTTTTTATGACAATTCCAGATGATGAAGAAAGTCTAGATGAGTTTGAAATTGTATGTTCC
>JABXWE010038728.1:0-10543 GCA_014611495.1 Limonius californicus
AAAGAAATGAATGTAGCGCGACAGTATGGCAATTCTGAACCAAAGTGCGCGGGGCTGTCCGTACCGCTAGGCCGTCGCGCGGTCTAACTAGTACCGATCGCTATTGCTACCGAGGTAAAATTTTCTAAGTCCCTGGAAATTATATTTTGTAGGACATAAAAAATCGATTTTTTTATTTTCGCCGAAAAAGATTCTTTGATGCAAACAAATAACAACCCTTAGAATAAAAGAAATATTTTTCTAAAAAAGAGGGGCGAGGGGGCCGGTGCGCTTACATATATCCACGGGTGTAATATTTCTTTGCATATTCATATGCTCCATTCCAATTCAAACTACCCTCCCCCCGCCCGAAACCGCTTTCGCATTACTTCAGGGGTTGCGGGCGTCCCTTACACACTAAGCATCCATGCAACATGCACCCTAAACTTAACTAAGCGAAATGCAGTCGCCCCAGTCGGGATTCGATACCTCGACTGATCGGACCAAATTTCGAGTGACCTCGAGTGGCAGTGCGTATCCGCACTACTCCAACGAGGCCCCACGTAAATAAGAAGATCAACGGAAATTGATCGTATACAGAATTTAATAAGACAAGTTCCTATCCTTCCAAACTAGGTTGAAATTCTATAAATACACCCAGCTTTCATCATTGACAGCCTTTTTGTCCCACTGCTGGGCATCGGCCTCTTCTCTGCCACGTGTTTCTCCTCAGTGCCGAGGTAGAAACACCGGGGACCTACAGATTAACGTCGAATCCGAACGATAGAATTTCCAAAAAGGTTTTTAAGCATTACGATCCCACGGTTGCTAGCCCGATTGGGAACTTGTGTGTGGTGGGTTGCAGACAAGTTTTTTATAAATCTGCATAGTACTACTTAGGTTTCGAACCCAAGCCAGAATCGACGTTTTAGTAAAAAAGCGAGAGCTCTACCAACTGAGCTACCACCACACTTCAAAGTTATTACTTTACAAGAAATACTGATTATTAATATTTTAAGTAAGAATAATAAAAGGGTATGTTGAATAAGAAGAGTTGGTTGCAACTAGAACTAAATAAAAAGTTTTATACAGATGCACGCCAAAATGTTCAAAACGGAATAAAACTCAATCAAGCTATAAATTATGTATAACGATTGGGCTTCGAAACGTCCGAACCTGTTGCTACAGCCGCTACTGACCACAACATTTACGCTAACTTAAAAAAACTGCGTTGTAAATATTAACTGAGTTCACACTACAGTTAGTTATTAAAGTACCAAGAAAAGGTTGCCTTATTTGGCGCAAATGGGGCTAGTTATATTTTCCACAAATCGACGCACGAAAAATCACGACTGATAATTTTCGCTAATAACTGTATAAATGAATACTATTTACCTTAGCTAGGAATTGAAGCTGCGAAAAGCGCAAGGAGGTTATTTTCTCACTTAATGAACACCTCTGGATGGCGGTAAGGGAGGAGGCTGCAACGGCGGCTAAGATGACTCACCGGTAGCAACGACAAAGGACAATAAACTGGATTGACCATATCAGCCTATGAAAATTTTTGCTTGGAATGACCACTAACGAATTGATTAAATCACCCAAAATCCGTGAACAAAGGTACGAGTTTTTGTTAAACGGAAAATCTTTACGGGAACGTTAAGGGGGTAACAAAGTTAATTAATTTTTATCTTTTTACTTCCAACGATGCGAGAAATCTCGCGATATTTTGAACTAAATTATTTACTCCTGTATATAAGTTAATCTGATTATACATCAAGATTCATTTATAAATATAAATTAAAATTAAAATTTAAAGAGACAATTTTTTAGCCCCAAACCTATTTCCACTCATCACCAAGAAAACGTCTACACGACTTGGAGTTTAAGGATCAATTTCTTGTGTTCTCTTAAAAAAGCCATCTAATACCAGTTCACAGAACAAACTGTGGCGCTTGATGCCATCGTGATTCTTAGACATGCCTTCAAAAATGCAGACATATAACCATATACATACTAATAAGGTGGTGTAAAACTCCATTTATGAATTAAAATTAATGAAATCAATTTAACAAATACTTTAATTCAAATTCAAATGCTGAAAACGCCGACGAACGTTAAACAATGTATTCAAATGTCAAGCGTACAATAAAGTTATGGTTTTGTTAACAGCCGCAGCCTGACGTTACGTACTATCGGTATTATACAGGGTGTCCCAACGAAAACAGTCCACCTTGAATAACGTTGTAACTGATCGGGGCGACAGGTCAATAATTAATAGTTTGAAGGGAGACAACCCTGTAATCATCTACCCTGCTTCATCCCCCTATCTCCGGTCACTATCAACCCCAAAATTGTATATAACGAGGGGCGTTAAGTAATATTTCATTAGAAAGGTTTTTCTGGAAAAGTTTTTACAATTCTATCGATTCGTTTTAGTGAAAAATCATTTTGAAGTTTCGAATGCATATAGGGAATATTATATTAATAAATTTCTAAAAAACATTCACCATATGTTATTAAATGTTTAAAGTGGCCACAGCTATTCTCTATATAATAAACATCGAAATACATAACATAGCAACCAAACAAAATAATGCAGTCTTACTTGGTTTTTAATTTTATTCGTTTTTAGGAAGTGTCCAATATTATCAAATGCGACTTCTTGGAAAAAGTTTAAATTGCTTACATCTACGGTAAGAAGATAGTAACTAAACAGGTAGGTTTTTGTTCTGCATATTTGTTTAAGGTTCTGTGGAGTGGCCGGGCAGGTCACCTGATGTCACCCCACTAGAATTCTTTCTGTGTGGTCACCTGAAAACTAAGATCTATTTATGCTACTCAACCGGATTCTCCGGAAGAATTAAGAGCCAGGTTAATCATCAATAATTAGAACACTTTCTTGACAATTTTTAATTATCATTTCCCATAAACATCCCAAACTTTAAAATGTCATTCTTCAAAACGAATCGACAGAATTGTAAAATATTTTCATATTGTACGAAAAGCAAAAAACCTAGCACTCGACATGTTGGGGTTGATAGTGACTGGGGTTAGGGGAATAAAGTAGGGTAGATGATTTACATAGTAAAAAATGTCCCTCTTCATACTATTGTTGACCTGTCAGTCCTATTTTTTCAATTTTAATCATTCCCAAAGTTCTTCAGGGTGGACTGTTTTAGTTGGGACACACACGACCCCATGGCATTGGATAAAGCCCCAAAAACTGTATATAAGCCATTTATTTTAATCCAATTTAAGTCCACACGTACAAAACATTTGTCCGGCCAATTATTAATTAGTTCTCCCTGTTTCAGCACCTAATGAACAAGCTCCGGAGCCGGGAGAGGGTCATCGCGAGGAAGATGTTACGCCAAGAGCGCTTTCACCCATCAGGGGAAGTCTGTGACCTAGCCGGCATCTGTCCGATCGAGAGTCGCTCTATACACTCCCGGGTCGATACGTGATCAGGGCAATCAAACAAGACCGCGAGAAAGCCACCAGGACGCCAACCAGGCAGGAAGCCCAAAAAAAAGATAAAGCATCCGCCTACCGTTTTTCTTGGTGAAGCCCAGGCCATTACCGAGGACCTACAGGACGTCCTGGAAGAAACCCCACTAGCAATCCGCTAGCACACCCTCATATATTTACAAATTAAGGCTTAAATTTTAAATTTCAAATTCTATAGAACATCATTTTTGTTTTTTTTTTCTACCATATTTCTTCTTTAACTTGTAATTATCTAGTTTTTTTTTAACCATATGTCTCATGTAAAACCGGCTGAAGAGGAGTACAACTTCTAAACAGCCATTGAATTGTAATTTATATAGGTAGTCTTAATTTTAGGGTGACATGTATTTATTAGGATTCAATATACTTTGAAAATTTAAAAAAAAATAAAATTCAATTTAAGGTATCGACTCCTCATTCACACTTGGAGCATATGGCTAGGAATTTTGAGATACGCTTTTATAATAAGCTAGGAATGATATCAAGTTTAAAATTTAATGAGGACATATTGACCGTAGCAAGAATAGACAGCATTATTATTGCATTTATGTTGTATTGTTTATGATACCAGAAAATTTTAAAAATTAGATCTAGGACCCATGTCTACAGACATCTAAAGATAAAGACGTTACAAGAATTAACAAGCCAATACGTGTTATTAGTATGATAATCGTGTACATATAACTAATGTAGAATTTCCCTCATAAATAAAGACAAAACTGTATATTTTTGGCTTTACACTAGTGTAGATGGAGGCTTTCTGAAATTTGCAGTATATTATTGGTAATATTTACTTCTTGACTATTAAAAAAGTACTTACAAAGAAGGTAAGCAGTAACAGCTTCATGACGCACAAAACTATTGTTGCTTTGAAAGATATATCTAACAGTATACACTGCTGGTGCCAGTTTATATAAATTAAGATAAGCACATTTTTCCAGACATTGGAAAATTTAATAATTTTGTCCCGCAATTTGTTATACATACGCAACTGTAATAATCTTAATATGTGCATACATACAAATCTAAATTGCATGAAACTAAAATAGATTTAATTTAATATTTAAACATAGGAAATAAAATTGAAATTTCTTAATTTATTTTATGAAGTGTATTAAAAAATTTAATAATTTTTTTTTATTAATTGAGTATGGAAATAAATCGGTATTTTTAAGTAAACTTAAACCTTAAAACTAACTGTCTAGAAATCACGTACTTATCGCATTAATTAATAGACATCGAAAATTTTAGCTCATATCAGAAACTTACAGAGAGTTACATTGTATTTTACAGTAGAAGACTTCAGTAAAGGAGTATTGAAATAAGAATATGAAGTATGCTTAAAAAAGACTTTTACGTTTAGGTATCTACGGTTAACTGTTTTTGCTTTGCATGTAGTTATTACCACCCTTACAGGTACATATTACGAGGGAGGTTCAAATTTGACCTACATTTTATTTTTTTCTGGCGTAATTGAAGAGATACTGCAAAGCGGTTTCATATTCATCGAAGTAGGCATGTTAGCCAACTCCATAACCAATTGCAACTTGATTGTTGCAATACTGTCAGTTGTATTAAGAATGTCGTGCAACAATGTGTCAAATTCTGTTGCACAACATATAATTGTTAAATTTCTTTTCAATGAAGGTGTACAAGCGACTGATGTTCATCATAGACTTCAAAAATAGTTTGAAGAAGAGTATTATCACTCAGAACAGTCTTTGAGTGGTGGAATTCCTTCCAGGATGGTCGTGAACGCGTATCGAACTTGCCTCATGCTCCTCGTCCAGCGTCTGCTGTGAATCTTGGGAACATTCAGAAAGTTGGCCAGCTGATCCGGAGCAATAGGCGAATATCTGTGAAGGAAATGGCTGGGATTGTAAACATTAGTGTTGGTAGTGTTCAAACTATTGTCCACGACAAGCTTAAATTTAGTAAAGTTAGCGCCAGGTGGGTTCCAAAACAACTTTCCGCGGAACAACAGCAGAAACGACTTTAGGTTTGCAGAGAACTACGGTTTCGCTATGAAGGCGATAACTTTTTGTCACGTATCATAACAACTGATGAGACCTGGGTACACTGTTATATCCCACAAAGCAAGAATGCTAGCATGGAATGGCGTCACTCAAGCTCACCTCCGCCCAAAAAATTCAAAACACAACCATCGGCTGGTAAAGTTATGGCTACTGTATTCTGGGACGCTATTGGACCAATTTAATTTACGTCGATTTTCTCGAATAAAGAAAAACGATTAATTTAGCTTATTACAGTGAGCATCTTGGAAAGGTTAAGTTGGCCATACGAACAAAAAGACGCCGTCTCTACCAAGGGCGTTATTCTACTGCACGATAACGCTCACCCACATACAGCCCATCTGACGAACAATACATTGGCTAAATTAGTCTGAGAAGTACTGCCTCACCCCCATATAGCCCGGACTTGGCCCCAAGCGACTATAATCTCTTTGGGCCACTCAAAAAGTTCTTGGGAGGCAAGCGATTTGCCTCTAATGAGGAAGTGAAGGATGCGGTGCAAAATTGGCTACATCTGTGACCAAAACAATTTTTTTCGACGGGAATACGGAAACTACCGGAGCTATGGGACAAGTATATTTTAAAGGGGGGTTGTTACTTAGAAAAATAATGTATATATACTATTAATTTATAGTTTGTATAGACGAGAAAACAGTAAAATGCAGGTCAAATTAGAATCACCCTCGTACGCGGAGAAACAGCTGAAGCAGTCAAAGGGATTGCACAAATACGTATAGAATATATTTCATTACAAACAAAATAACCATTTGTCCCTGTAACGAAACATTATTTTGTTATGTACATATTGTATAAATCTACACGGCTTATTTTTTAAAAATGTCAGAGCTAGTATGGGCGGTAGTCCCCGAATTCAGTTACATGCTTGCATGAATTTGTATAATCTTTTATGTACATATACTTTTAGCACATTAGAAAAACTGTAGCTATTACTCCATAAAGAATCCTGCTCCCGACATTCAAATTGAAGAAGTTGGTATGTACGTTGATACTTATTCCTTATAAGTAGAGCTAGGATAGTTAGGCAAATTGCCTTTTTTAATAAATGGAAGGATTAAAGGCAGGCCCAATTTTAAATCCGTTTTAGAATGCGTGCAATTCAAAAATGCAAATTTTATTTTGCCTTTTTTGCCTTTTTTGCGTCTTTTTTAGGATTCTGCCTTTTTGGGGAATTTCCTATTTTTCTTGCCTTTTTATGCCTTTTATGGTATATTAAATTAGAATTTTAAGAAATCTTGTTTTTAAATTTTCAATTAAAAAAAAAATTTGTACTAGCAATTTTCCAAGAAAAAGGACAATTTTAAATTTCTGAAATAAATTGTAGAAAGTATTATTCCCAAACACTTAAGGGTAGAGGCTTAATGGGTTTTACCCTTTATTGTTACCGGCTGAAAATTTCTCGGGAGGATAATTTTCTTGAGATTAATTTTAATGAGGGAACCAGTATTGTCAGGAGAAAGTTTTTTACTGAATCAGCCAGTTTGTCACAATTTTCGAACGTGCTAACGCCGTTTCTTTTAATTTCCTCAAGTATCCTTCAGATTTTGTAATTTTTAATTTTTTTCCTGTCTTTTTTGGTAATTTTCCCTTTTTTTTTTTCGTTTTTGCCTTTTTTACTTTATTTTTGCCTTTTTAGTGCTTTTTTATACCTTTTTTTTGCCTTTTTGCCTGCCTTTTGCGAGACTTTATTTTGCCTAACTATCCTAGCTCTAGTAATTACATAAGGGTTGACCACGGAAAATAAAAGTAATGTCAACAGCAAGCTTTAAAATTCATTACTGTTGTTATAAATTTATAGGCTGTGCGTCAATTGGTATATAAAGCTTGCATTAGACATTATTTTATTATTCCATGGCCAACCGTTATGTAATTACTTTATGAACTCACTAACTTAATTTTACTAATTTAAGAAAAAACATGTTAATACAAGGAAAAAGGCCATTTCGGTATGCGATTCTAGAAACCTCGAAACAGTAACTGATTTTACAACTCTGCAGTAGGTTGTATTTTATTTAATTCGCCGCTTTCACGTATTGTAAATGCATTCAGCTACACCGTTTTTATTACAATTTAACCAAAATTCGTAATAGTTTGACGTGTGTAAGACAAATTTGACCTCTTTCAAAGTACTCGAACGTCACTGCTAGCGGCCAACATTTCGTTACGGCCATATCAAACTCAAGTGACAACACCATACAAAGGGGATGGAGTTTGGTTTCCATGTATCTTGGGTTAATGCGCTTTTATTTATTTACTTTATATGATCGCACGACAAAGTAAAGCAGCAGCAGTAAAGAACGCGAGCGGAATAAGAGCGAGATGTCAGATTGTTATGGTTGACAAATATAAAAAGTGAATGTGTGATATTAAAGAATACATATTAATTAGCAATATCTAAAGCAATAAAGATGGCATTTGACTTGTGTTTTTTTGCATTGAAAGAAAAAAACACATTTCAAAACAATTTCAGCTAGGTACTACTCAATTCGATAACAAGCATCAAATTTTGAAAGTTAATTAAAAACACCCTACCTATAGTATATTTTTAACTTCATATTTACTTCAGCAATTAGTTTTCGATATTTTGATTATATTAAGCATTTTTACGTTTATAAGATAAATTGCATTTGCGATTTAACATCAAAATTAAAAATTCTATAAGGCCAATGTACATAACCACTAGTGCAGCCACACATAGGTTAGATCAGATATTGTTGCAGCCACAGTAAACCTAGGCTACAATGTTTTGTTAACCAACTTCGATATTTCTATTGAGTTGAGGGCAATGGTATTATAATCTTTATGCATGGCCAGGGAGATAAAAAATTAGATAATGATAAACATAATAAAAAAAGAAAGAAGAGTCGACTGTAAAATGAGAAAAATGAAATACACAAACCATTTACTAAAACCGAGTAAACTATTAACTTTTTAACAAGTTTTGTTCAAAATCTGATCCATTTAGTAGTGCACTTCAGTGGTTTCTCAAATTTGAAAAGGCAGCTGCAGGTAAGTTAATGTGATCAGAAAACGTGCTTCTGTAAAATTGGTTTTGTATAGCTTCCAGATTTCTTCTTCTTCTTCTTCTTCTGTATGTAGGCCAATGGCCTGTTAATTACCTACAACAGAGTAGGTTCTGTGATTTCAAAACCAATAAATGGCAGAAATCAACGACATTTTAAATTATTGGAATAAAACGTAATGAACTGTTTCATTGTATCAGACTTGCTTATATTCTCATATTACAAAATTTGAAATTCAAAAAAATGTATTATATTTCATAATTCCGTCTAAGCTACTGCTACATTAATCTAAATGATATAGTACAAAAATATTTTAATCTAGACTTTACAGCAATATATTTAACAACTGTTTTCATTATATTGCTGTATACTACAAAATGGACGGAGTGGATAATCTCGCATTATAATAAAATCTACTAAGTACACTTAAAGTAGGTATGTATAGTTACAATTACTACATTTATATAAGTACACTTCAATATCAAATAGTATCTAAAGCAAAAAATTAGCTCAACTAATGCATCATCACACTATTTGTGCAATACAAATAAATTTCGAATTTATAGTTAAGTGATTTTTATCAATTTTGATTAAATACATTCAGCTGAACAGACGTTAATAAAAAGTTCTTACACAATGTTCATACTTGTAAGAAAAAATTCAACTGAAATAGTCAAATACTATTTATTATTAGCCTTATTAAGTAAGTGAATATTTATTACCAAAGAACTTTCTGTTAATTTAAGAATGTCTTCCATGAACAACCTCTTAGTAGTATACATACATATGATAAATTTGTAAATTACAAAATTTTGTTAATAACAATAATTACCTCCCGGGGTACACAATCTGAATGTCAAAATATAGCCATTTAAGTAAATTTATTGTTCATGAAACTTCACCGCAATTTTTCTTACGCTGACTGGACTTTCAGTATGGAATCCAAATCATTTAGAACACAAAAACATAGAGCACTTGACTAGAAATTTGGGAGCAATGAACAACTTTGGCCGGTACATATATTATTCGTTCTGCAATTCGTAACACTGGAAATTTAAATCATCATACAAATTTCCACCACTAATGATTTCTGCATCTGATATGTTCAAGCCAAGTGCTGTTGGATTCAGGTCTGTAATTAAATAATCCCCACCAAGGCCGCATTCTTCTACCACTTGTTCTTTAGGTACTGGGGGGCAGAGGAAATCTACAAAAAATAATATTAATTTTCTCACATTAAGTATGATTACAGCAAAAGGAGGTGTTAGTTCGAACATTCAATGTTAAGTGAGTTAACTGGTAGCAGTTTTTGTAAACATACCTAATGAAACTTGGTATCGACATAGAATAAAAAGAGAACCTTTGTTAGTAATACTAGTGCTACATGTAGAAACTAGCAGCTGATACAAAGTTGGAAAAGGTGAACATGGAAATTGAAATGTACACCAACAAAGACGAAATTTTTCTAAATGTCCAACAATAGAGCGGCAAAATGTAGATCATGAACAATAGAAAATGTATAGAGGTACTAAAGGTTAGTTAGGGAAAACGAAAAATACAAAAAGTTGGAGGAAAGTGACCAAATAATAACGAAAAGATTAAAAGTGCGCAATATGAAAAAAGAAGATCAGTGAAAGAATAAAAGGAAGCAACCCGTCATAAAATAAACAAGTCGGTTTCTAAATTCTAATGCAGATCGTATTATTAAGTATCTTCCAGTTAAGTAAATCACTCCCATCCATTCACATGTATATCAAATATTCTTGTCAGTTCTCAAAATATGTTGATACGCCATCTATGAGTAGAATTAAAAAATACCTACTTTCCTTAATTGCTATAAATAATTAGCATAATTAATTAGGTGGAATTACTTGAGATTGATGCTCAGAATTTCATTTCATTGTAGCTTTCTAAATTAATTTTATTTTAAAAATTTCATTCTTCTAAAATGTGTAATTAATGACTTCCTTTTCAAATTGT
>JABXWE010038730.1:0-14732 GCA_014611495.1 Limonius californicus
TCGGTAGCAATAGCGATCGGTACTAGCAAAGACTATTTATAAAGACAGTTAATGTAAATGGTAAATGGTGAACCACCAGTTTTAGTTTCTGATGTGGCTGCCAGGGGTCGCCCTTGCACACATTTCGAGTCACTACAGTCGTCCAGCAAGCCTAAGCAATTTACATTTACTACAGTACTGATGTATTCACTACTTAGCTGTGCAACTCAGCACAGGGTTGCTTACGGTTTTTACCTGCTTAAAGGTAAATACAAAGACTACTAAAGCAAAGTAAATACTATTCCAGGAAAATAATCAGTAGTTATATCCCGTGTACTGGAAAATATACTCCGAAAATTTGACAAAATTCGTTATTTAGAAAATTTGGCTGAGTAACTGCAAGAGTGCGTTTCAAAGTAATGATTACAATGAAGTCGAACGATGAGGGATTTTAATAATTATTTTGAAACGCTCAGTGAAAATGCTTATTAAAAGCAAATATTTTTTAAATAAAAAAGATTCTGTCAAATTTACTATGCAAAATATGTATAATCAGGAAACCCCAAATTAAAAGTTATCATTGTATTTTAATAATTGCATAAAGAAAATACTGGTCTTCAGTAAATATGGCTTAATATTATGACCAAAAACTTTATAATAAAATAGTTAATAAATTTTCAAAATAGCGAGAAACAGTTAATAAAAAACTTTATTTTAATTATTGGTACAACTGTTGCTGTTCCCACAACTACAAAAGACAAACACAACTCATAATTGCACAAACTGTTTATATAATAAAACAATTCATATTTACAAAACTTGAAAAGAAGTTCTCATAATTGCAGAACCTGTTTAAATAATAAAAAATTCATATTTACAAAACTTGAAAATAAGTTATCATAATTGCAGAACCTGTTTAAATAGTAAAAAATGCATATTTACAAAACCGAAGTTCTTATAACTGCACAAACTGTTTATATAATAAAAAATTCATATTTACAAAACTTGAAAAGAATATCATTGATTACAATTAATGTATTAACTAGAAGGTATTCCACTATTGTCATTTGCACGCTGAAAGATTAAAATTTTCACAAATTCTTTATAATCCTCCCAAACTCACCCTACAAGTAAAATTTCTTGTAAATCCAGATACAAAACTAAATCATAAATGGAATATTTTAAATTTGTAACATAAAAATGTAACATGTCAAGTTTACTTAGTAAGTTTTAAGCAACATGGAAGATAAGCCGTTGCGAAAAAAATGCTACCAAAAAAACATGTCTTACTTCCGCTTCCGGTTTCGGATTGGTTCTAAAAGCTTGTTTTCCCAATGAATTTTTCATAAACCTGTGCTAAAATGAAATATCAAAATATAAATATTTCTCTGTAACTTTCCAGGTACTAACAAAAAGCAGCTAAACTAAACAACTTTAATGACCAATGGCCCTATTCACCTAAGCCTAATCCTTTCTATTATCAGACGCGGACATATGTCCAGAAATGAAGAAAGACAGAAAATTTTGTAACGCCCGTCTGTGATTGAACGTTACGTTTAGTTAAAGTGGCGACAGTGGCGCATACTGGTAGTGGCATCAGAAACTACGCTTTAGGCGATTCACATTATCGAGCCGTCTTTATAAATAGTCTTTGGTACTAGTTAGACCGCGCGACGGCCTAGCGGTACGGACAGCCCTGCGCACTTTGGTTCAGAACCATTGCCATACTGTCGCGCTACATTCATTTCTTTAACCGGTATTACAACAACAAGTTATAAATTATTTATCAAAATTTTGTATTAATACTTTAATTTTTGACATCGGAAGATTTTTAAACGAAATATCCGTTTTGGGTTCTAGGAATCCACAAAAAGTGGTTTTTATTAAAAAAATGTCTGTTCTGTTTATAAAATCACAGCAAACCAATTTGCCAGTCACAAATATATCATACGTATATAGTAGAGAATGAAGTATGCCTGGTTGCATATTAAAAGGAAATTAAGGGGCACCGCAGATATTTGGCGGGACTTCTTACAGCCTTGTAAGTCTATTCGTTACGAGGCGAGGTTTTAGGATAGCGCTTGAACAACCGTTTTCAGGAAAATAACTCTACTGTTGAATAAAGATGATATGAACAGTTTCCAGTATGGGAAAGTCCAGGGAGGCAGTCGCGTCCACTTATTTCTTTATAACTCCTGCAGGTTTTAAGATATTTAGCTCAAATTTGGAATACAGGTTACGCTGCAGGGCTTACATCATTGTATGTGCCAAATGGCATCTACAGGGAGATATTTTTTCAGGGGTCATTCCCCATTTTCTCCTCATGAACTTTTTCGCTGTGTGCCGATGGTAGATTCTACAATACAAAATGAGTTATCTGTTTTGTTTAGAATCTTTTTGTTCTCTTTTAGTTTTTTCGCATCTGCGACGGCTAGCAAAAAAAAAATAAAAAACGATTTTCGACGAAATTAAAATTTTCAAAATGGTCTAGTAGGCTCTGGCTTTATTTGCATAATCTCATGTTTCCATTAATTTTGACAGTTTAGTCGGCACTACCTGTAAAAATTAAAGCTGGAATGACCCGGTCCATTTTTTTTTAAATGTGTTTTACGCGGCAACTGTTTCCCCTCTAACCGTAGTTTTATGATGCTTAAAAGCAGCTTTTAAAAATCGATCGAAGTCCCTAAATTCGCGTACAAAAATATCTGCACTTTGAAAGAGCGATCTAAGTCTAGCGCGATTTTTGAAAAAACGATCCAAGTCCACCTAGAAAAAATTGTGTAAAACTGCAGGTTTAATCTTATTAGTTTTGAATGATAAGCGGTCGCTATCGGTTGTGTTGTTTATTATTCATATGATTAGTGCAATGAGTGTTTATAGCAGCAGTAACAGTGTCCCCTTGTCTACATTGGTCAAAAAAAAATAAAAAACGAAAAATAGGTGGACACCAAAGTGATGTTAATAAACATTTTAAAAACCATAGCTTTGAAACTGGACCGTCCTGTAACTGCAAAAGGTTTCAGTGCTATGAGGTTACTACTACTGATCAAAGGGCTCACATGACTTCTGAGTTTAATAATATGAAAGATAGAAATGAGCAAAATAAATATTGCTGTGGATTAATAACTTGAAAACAAGTCCAAAGGAGGAGACCTAGACAAGATGAACGTTTTGCAAACTTGCGCGATTATTCCTATGATTTTAAGATTAGAGTTAAAGATGGGGAGTCTGTGAAAGAGATACAAGTTTGTCAACTAGCTTTTAGGAATCTGCATGGAATAACAAATCGCAGAATTATTATACTAAAGACGTACATAAGCACTGAAGGTCATAGTTTAAATGATATGAGCGGTAAGCACAAAAATCGCAAGTATGCATTGAAGAAAGAACATTACGAAAGTATACATGAACATATTCATTCATTTAAGGGTCGCAAGGCTAACTACAGTTTATTGAAAAGCGATAAGATCTACCTTCCTGAGGATCTGAGCGACAAAAAGATGTGGATGTTCTATCAAGAAAAATACTCAGATCGAAAAGTTTCGTACGAAAGCTATCGTAGTATTTTTGTAAAAGATTTTAATATTAAATTTGGGTATCCCAGATCGCATACATGTAGCTCTTGCGACTCATCGAATGTTAAGCAAGAATTCTTCAAGAATGAACTACAGAAACCACTATCTAATGAAGAAAGGGCATATTTGGAAAAGAAGTTGAAGGACTTAGACTTGGAAATTAAATTACACAAGCTACAGGCAAACACCTTTTATGATAGGAAACGTAAGGCAAAGACAAAGATCTCGACAGCAAACCCACTTCGAGGCTATTACAATGGATTATTCGAAAAACCTACCAACTCCGAATATTACTACCAATGACTTTTATTACAAACGGCAGTTAACATTCATCAGCTTCAAAATTCATGTTTTGTGTACTAATCAATCAGTATTTTACACGTAGAGGCAAACCATCGCTAAAAAGGGATCTGATGATGTAGTCTCATTGCTCCATCATTTTTGTATAAACTGCCTTCTAGCCAGTGTAAAGCACCTTGAAATTTTTTGTGATTCGTGTGCAGGTCAGAACAAAAACTATACATTAATAAGATTCCTGCACTACTTGGTGCACAAAGAAAGACGATTTGATTCGGTAAAGGTTACATTTCCAATAAGGGCCCATTCTTATCTATAATAAGACAAAGATTTTGGGCTCATAAATCAGAAGGCCAAAGTTGAGGTTCCTGCAGACTGGCTTGGTGTTTTTAGAGATGCGAGACATAAGCCTTCACCATTCGATGTTGTGCAGTGCAATCAGAACATGCTTAAAGCATGGACAGAGTTCTTCAGACCTATATGCCGAAAAACTTCACCATTGCGACTAGACGCATTAAAAAATATTTGCTGCAAGAGAAACATCCCTGAAGTATTGATACTCGTATCAGCTATAATGGTTTGATGGAAAATCATGACATTATGCAAAAAGGCCGAAGAACGAACCTAAGAAATTATATGATGGGCCGATACCTCTTCCAAACAAGAAATACGATCGATTGCAAGAATTGAAACAGTTCGTAGCTGTGAATTTGCAAAGGTACTACGAAGAACTTCCTCTTTGGAACTGGACAAGAAAACAGTGATGATGAGCGTTAAAAGATACGTAGACTCTTTAATCATCAATTTAACTCTAAAATGATTACCTACGGTTTCTAGTTTTGGGGGTTACATCAATATGAATACCGAAAACAGAACATTCATTGCTGGACTTGGATCCTTCCTCTATGGTATTTTTCGGAGTCAAGATACTTTTCTTTTCTATGCTTTGGTTTGTGTGTTCATTTGGATGTTGATTTTTGTATTGTGCTAGCTAAATATATATATAAATTAATAACAAAATGAGTTTTATAATATTATACAGAAAATAAAGTAACACCGAGTCTTGAAACTTTCAAATCATTATATCTCAGTTTATATAATTTGTGACTTAGACCATTCTTCCTCTGACCTCTTCAATTACCATAACAAGGAAACTACGTTACCACAATTGCTGAATTGTTGCAGTAGATCCCAATTTTTATTGTAAAATCTTTTTTACCGATGAAGCCAATTTTTCAATTAATTCTGTTACAAATTTTCATAACAACCACATAATGAGCTCAAGGAAATCCACATGGAATTGTCAAGAGCAGTTCTCATTAATGGTATGGGGTGGTATAATTGGGGATCATTTGATTGGCCCTTTCTTTTTGCCTGGTCGACTTACTGGTCACTCATACAAGCATTTTTTGCAACAGGAACTGCCTTTATTACTCGAAGAGTAAAATGTGGTATATTCACGATGGCGCCCCAGCACATTTCTCTATTTTGGTTCGAGAGTATTTAAATAAAGTGTATAAGAACAAGTGGATAGGACGGGGTGGGTCTCAGTCATGGCCTCATAGGTCACCTGACGTAAATAGCCTAGAATTTTTCCTATGGGGGCATCTCAAATCTCTAGTGTATACAATACCAGTGAATACCGTTGATGACTTACGAAATAGAATATTAGATGCATTTGAAACTGTAGAAAATACTCCGGGGGTGTTCGAAAGAGTACAGGCATCAATGAGAAGAAGAGTGGAGGCACATATAAGGGTTGGAGGAGGTCACTTTCAACAATTGTTGTAACGTAGTTTCCTTGTTATGGTTATTGTTTTAGTTTTAAGTATTGTAATAAATCATTGCTACAAAAACCGGTTCATCCCAGCTTTAATTTTCTACTGGTAGTGCCGGCTAAACTGTCAAAATTAATGGAAACATGAGATTATCCAAATAAAGTCAGAGCTTACTAGACCATTATATAAATTTTAATTGCGTCTAGCGAATGGTTTTTTCTTGGTAACCGTCGCAGATACGAAAAAACTACAGGAGAACAAAAAGATTCTAAATAAAACAGAAAATTAATTTTGTATTTTAGAATGTACCAGCGCCGTACCACAAAAAATTTCAGGGGGAGAAAAGGGGGCATGACCCTTGAAAAAAAATCTCCCTGTATATTCTCACAACATAAAATTTGCTTTGAATACGGTATTGAAATAATTATTTTTATAACAAGTGCCGAAAACAATTTATTACATACAAGTGCAGAATTTCACGCACGAGGCCGAAGGCCGAGTGTGGAAATCTGCACGAGTATATGGAATTGTTTTCGGCACGTGGTATAAACATCTTTTACCTACAACTGTTCACTGAAAAAATTATTATAATGTTATTAAAATTTATAAAAAATTGATACTATTCCGTCAAGTCGTCATTTTACGACGTTGCTAACGTTTGTTTTTTGCTTCATTGTTTTTGAGCGCCATTCAAAAACGCATTATTAATTCCGCATGCCTTCAATTTGACATTTCTGTAAACAAAAAACGCATGTGTTTTTTGGAAACCTCGAAAGCACAAGTGCATTAAAGGTCTCCTTCCGAACCGTTGTCAAGGCTATTTTAGTTACGTAATCATAATACAATCAAACAGTTGTAGGTAAATGTTTTTTATTGTTTCATAAATTACCTTTAATGTTGTTTTGATTATAATTTTATAATTTTTCTCCGATATAATGTATCACCGAAATAAAGAATTGAAGTATATTTAACGATTTCAGAGTAGTCTTATGAATTGCTAATTTATAATCTTTCTTATTGATTAGCGTGTCTATCAGTTTTGTGTTGTATCCATTACTGTGTGCAATTTGTTTAATAATCGAAATCTCTTTGGTCTAATTATTGTTACTTAGAGGAACTGTTAGAGCTCTGTATATATCAATGGCTGCTAATTTATGTGTTTTATGGTGATATCAGTCCTGTGGTATTGTGAAATTGGTTTTTATAGGTTTTCATAAATAGAGTATTTGATTTTGTTTTCAGAATTAATTTTGATGTTTAAGTCTAAATAATTAATACTATGTAATACTAATGTAAAATTTATGTTTGACTGTAGAGTATTAATAAACGTTAAGAAATACCAATAAACCCAAAAGAACTATTAAAACATGCTAAAAAATATATTTGATCGATTGCGTAAAAGTCCTAAACTAGTCTGTAGCGCCATCTCACGTAACAGTTTCACCCTAGCGTGCCGGTGGAAACATATTCCTACAGTTTTTGCTTCAGGATCCAACCCTGTGGGGCATTAGTTTCTTTTATTTTCCGGAGCTTACATTATTACGGTGAATACTTATAAATGCATTCGGTTACATATAGATGTCGGAAGTGGAAATACTATTGAAAATATTGCTTCTACGGTTTTAATAGCAAAGTATATATGAAAACTACTGGCGGTCAAAACTGTTTATACGTTATCATAAATCGGCCATTATTAAAAAAAATATAATTTTCATTTTTCTGTGATTTACTTTTTGTGTTACTACAGTTATGCCAGGAACTGATGTTAAAAATGTTACAAAAATTGTATATATAGAATATGTATAATAGTTGGTCTTATTTCATATAAGTTGTGATATGCTATTAGTATTTGTTGATTTTTGTATTATTTGTATAAATTGTATAATAGCTTGTATCAGCGGAAATTCAGGAAAAATGTTGTAAAGGTTGCTGTGATTGAATTTTTGGTGGAACTTGAGCTTTGGAAATGGTATTAGTTAAAGGCCCGGTAACAGTATAAACGCGGATAATGGCACAATTTAATTTCCAGTGCAATCAATAAACAGCTTAGCGGCGTGTTCGTATCTCCAATAAAATTCCTTTGTTGAACCAAATTATCAGCTGCGATTTACAAATTTTCAGATTGTACTGCTTTACGTGGCATAAATAATACATTATTCGATTTTAGGGGCGCAATCGAACGACCACTTTCACATTGTTTCCCCTCATTTTACCGGTTAATTTAGCGATTTCCGTTATTATTGTGATATTTTACACCCATTATTCTCGATTCTCTGCGCCTTTTCATTCTTCGACAATTCCACAGCCTTAGGCGAGAGCCTACTCAGTTAAGCCCACCCGGAATTAACCCGAAATTAATTACCCCTGAATGACAGATTACACCTGTACGACAGGTTATTGTGAACGCCTTATTCAAGCAATTCAGAGTACAAAACGTAGCGGAATAGCTAGGCTTTCTACTTCAAAAGAAACGTCTTACTCTCAAAACAAGCACATAAATATCAGGAAGTTCGCGCCGCCTCCTCCAACGAATAAATCTAGAGGCACGGGCGAAACACAAAGTAAAATAATGTTAAGTGAATTGCGGTCCGTGCCTACGGAATTATTGATGGGGCGGCAGGAGTTCTTTAAGGGATAGAAAGAGGTATAACGCGAAGGATATTCCAATTCCTCGGGGCTTAAACTATGGGACCTCATTATGGCAACGTAATGATCGGCCGTAGTTATTCTCCGATATTCTTTCGATACAAGAGTTAATCGGAAATTAAGGCATTCTCGAAATATGGACTCGTTACCGTTTTCTGCGGTTTGTTAGACATTGACTAAGGCTGAGGTTTAATAAGCGAGGCGTCTCTATAATTGCATGTGCAATTTAAATTTGTAATTTTCTGTTCGAGTTGGCATCCCGGGATCAAAGGACGATGCTCTCGAAGATTTGCGGTGCCCGTTGGATTGATTTCTCCCTGTCTTTGATCCCCCACGTTATGTGCTTGTGATTCATCCGCTTCAGGCGATGCATTCGTTGGTTTGTGCGTGTGAAATGCAATTTACAGGCTGTTTCCTCAGGTTCTGCATGCTTTGGAGACAATTGAATATGGCCACAGGACATAGAGGGTGATGGCAAAGTCATTGTTTGTTTATCGGTTAAGACCCTACATTGGCAAGCCCGCCGGCGCTGTCTGGACAAAGCCTAGTGTTAAAGTCATTTTATGAATTTACACTAAACTAGTTTGCAGGGCGTCGCATTTTCTAATATCGTTTCTAAACCACACAGACTACGACATGTAGGATTATTTTCATTTTCTGTAGTATCGGCGGCCTCTCAGAATAAAATACAAATAAGTGTTTAGGCAGTAAAAGGTTAATGCTTTACCGCTAATGATAATAATACTCTACATTAAATACACTTTGAATGGAAAGTTCGCAACATAACAGTCCCGACTACTTGTTGAATAGAAGGAAGCATACCCATCGCAGTGCAAGCTAACTTGTTTTCAGCTTATCCCGTATTAATCCGAATTTTTAAATTCAAGTTAGAGGTGTGAATGAAAAGAATCCTTAATATTTTTCATAAACGCGTCGGCCGCATGATCGTACAACTCATACTTAGACCCGGTCTGGGGACATTCGGGCGCGGCCGTTAGGGCGCCGCCGTTAGGGCGCTAGACACAAGGGCGCGAAGACACTAGGGCGTGGGCCATTAGGGCGCAGAGACACTAGGGCGCGAGGACATTAAGCTGAGAGCCAATAAGGCGCGGGACACTAGGGCGCGCGACTCGGTGTTATAACTTTGTCACCTGTATTTATAATAACCATAACCATTTGATTTACGTGTCAATAAATTTTTTTAATTGGACTAATTATACAATGTACAACCATACAGGACAATACCTGATAAAGTAATAATATTTTTATTTACATTTATAAAATAAATTTAAAATAAATTACCATGTCATGTCAAAAATCCAAATTTTTACCTTTTTACGAAACACATTTTCTGATAAGGATCTAGTTTTTAAGATATGAGGAAATCTGTTAAATAATGCTGCATCAATCTAGTGGGTGTGCCTTTGAGTGATTATTTTTATCATTCTTGGTACTATAACATTCAAATTAGTTTTCCTTTTTTGTGAATTGACTTCTCCATTTATTGTGAACGTTGCTTCATCACTAAAAACTATCTTATTTAAAATGAATTCATGTTCATTCAGCAAATTAAAAAATGTTTCAGAAAATATTGTTCTTTTTTCTTTGCCTCCATCGAACAGTTGTTGGTGATTCGAAAATTTGTACGATCTATATTTAAATTCTTTCAGTGTTATAAATACCGAGGTTTTAGAAACATTAAAATGTGAATCTATTTCTCGTAGTAATAATATGGCGTTTTCTTTAATGTAGCATAAAGTATTTAATTTCATTTCTTCGGTTAAAACGTGATTACTTTTAGTTCATTTTTTGTGGGAATTTATTACGCATCCCTCTGATTTAAATTTTCTAACAATTGTTTGTATGGTTCGAATACAAGGAATAGATCTTCCTGGATATTTTAGTGAAAATAAGTCTCTCACAGATCTTACGCTGTTACCATTTTGATACCATATTAGAATTTCCACTTTTTCGTCTTTACTGTACATGATTGTATAAAAATAGCAAAAAGATACGAAATAAAGACAAATTTTATTTTTTAACCTAATTTGATTGTTTTGGCCACAGCATGCTTTTGTTGTCGGTATAGTTGGTTGCCTACACAATAGGCGTAATTGATGCGTTCTTTTTAAAAGTATACATAGGCAATGTATACTAAAAAGAAAAATTCCCTGTTTACCCCTTATATGAAAGTCTGCAAATAATTAAAATTGAAAAATGCATACTACATAGAATGTAAATGTATAATATGCTGCCGTGCGTTACTCTTAAAATCATTTATAAAATATTATTACATAATTAATCTTTTTATGTGGCTTCTACAATTCATTAACCCCGTTGGTGCGCCAAAGGTAAGATGCTACTGACTAAAGACAATCTGCTTTACTTTAATTAAATTACCTTTAAAATTGCTCATGTAGAATGTTAAAACAACAACTGGGGTGATCTAGACAACATAATTACCCTTTGCCTCTGTGAATACAGTAATTTAAACTTCGCGCCGTTTGATCATGAAATTTTAAGCACAATGTAATAAATAAAAGATGGAAACATGGATTATAATAAAATAACTGACTTAAATGAAATTCAGTAAAAATTATCCAATTTACCTGTGCTTTACCTTTTAAATTCGAATAATTTAACAACTAAATAACAATGACCCAAGAAGCAAACTATCAAAGTTTAAACAATCAACACACTTTTCAAATGAACCAACTTTAACACTGTAATACTTGCTTTAAAACTTAAGCCGCCGGTGTTTTCTTCGTTGTTTCTTTTTCACAAAGGTCGAACGTTGTACTAGCAGAGGTGTGTAGCAGACTTCTCAATTTTATTTGTAATTATTTGTTGATGAGAATGTTTAAAACATTTGCGTAATTCATGAACCCCAACACAGTGAAAACTATAACCTCTTGTTGTTGTTCATGTCAAATCGATGTTTAACTTTTACAATAATTACTGACGAAGTTTAACTATAAGCTCTATCCAGGTAAGATTAGTTAAAAGGAGTTAAATTTTCCTTCCAATTATTGGAACTTTCACATTTTCCATTATTATGACAATTATAAACGATGTTAAAAACAGAAGAATGTCGAGAAACAGATAACGTTAATACACGCCAATATTGGATTTATCAATTATTTAATTAAAATTCACTTACCTTTCACAGGTAAAAAAAAATACAACCCTGATTCACCAACACAATAAATAATTGGGTTTACTGATACTAACACATATTTGACGTAAATATACAAAGCGTACGGAGTGGCATAAAGGACGATTTGGAATTTACATCGTTATTAAAATACCAAAAATGAACAAACTTCAATTGTTTTACATTGGTTGCTAAGCAAGATGAAAAAATGGGGCTTTAGTCAGCGTTGCTGAGATACGTGTCAATACAAACATATATGAAGTTTTTTTTAGCAAATCAGAAGATATGAGAAAATTACAAAACTTAGTGTAATCTTAATTATTAAAACAACTTTCCTACATTTCACAAAACACAAAATCTGACTTTAAACACATAATACTTATGAGGAAATACACCTTATTTGAGATATGGAAACTAATATTTATTTTTATTAAAAAGTTACTAATTTTACTAAAATAAATTAAAAGATTATTCAAATCATATAAAAGTGTTCTTAACACATTCAACTACAAAACAATTTTTACAATTTCCTACAAAAATAGTCCAACTTTCCCAAAAATACATATTTGGTTAGCATATGCCGAAACATAATACAGTTCGAAATTTACATTTTTTACATATAACAAAACACAAATAGGATTGACAAATGCTTCAAAAACCTTCACATTAATAAAAACCAAGACCAAACTAACCTGCAGTCTGAACATTTCAACACCAAACAGCTTCATAAGGCCAACCTACATATCGGAAATGAACAAATTGAAAAGGAAATCAAGCCTTAGATTGATTCAAGAGACCATTTCTGAGCCTTACTGCACATGCACTTAAAAAAATTGTTCTACATCGGTTTAGACAGCAGGAAGAAGGTTTCTATTTTGCAGGATTTCATGTTTTGACGCGGAGATCGAATAAATGTGTAGGTGTCAATGAAGATTATGTTGACAAATAAAACGGATGTAATAGCACATAATGTACTGTGTTTCAATATCTGTGTAGGAAGGTACATGGATTGTCTAAAAATTTACTAAATATCATTATAATACAATTAACTTACCAAATACCGAGCACCATATCTTTCTTCGCCAAGTGGTATTAGGTTCCATAAACCCAGAGTCTATTTCCTACTCATCAGTGGCAATTTACAAAGTGGCAGATTTTACGTAAGGCACTTTAAGCACGTGCGATGGACTCCACTTTCTGAGGAGCCCCAAATTTTGAAATTGTAAGTGTAATATTCATGTTAAGAATATTGATAAAAATCCCTGCATAAAACTAAAACAGCAAATCTTGCTCTGAATAGTAAATCACATTCTTGTTTTCATTACTTCGCACTATCAAGAAAATAATATTCGAAAAGAGGATAATTATGCAAACTGGCCTATCGTCCAAATCGTTTACAGGTGAAAGTGGAGATGTGTGTATTCAGGTTAGAACGTCTGTCGGCGTTATCGAACTGCTAGATGCCATTGTTTCCTGTTTCCTATTGGGTTTCGTTTAAGTTTCGATCACTCATACCTTTTCTGATGCCGTTCTTCCTCGGTCTTCCTTATGTTCGTTGTTGACTATTTTTTAGAAGTCTCCAGGTTGGCATCCGCTGGACGTGACCATACCAAATCAATTGCCTACGTTCGGTCTCTTTCACAAGTGTATGTTCCAGACCCATGTGTTCCCTTACTGCGTTGTTTCCACGCCATCTCCTCAGAGCTGACTCTATTCTTTGTTGGTTTGTTTTAGTAATTCACCGTTTTGGTATCCTATTGATTTTCTTGTCCGAATAATTCATGATCTGATTTCTCTATCATCCACCCCACTTCATTTCACTGTTAAAAATGTCTCCTATACAGGGTGCTAAAAAAGTGTCAGAAACTTTGAGAAGTGAAAGTATGACCCAAAATATGACGAAAAGTTTTAATGAACGTGGGTCCGCAAATGGACGGTTTCGGAGATACAAAAGATTATTCCTTTTTCGAGTAGTGTGATGCCCCCGGTTGCTTTGGGGTAGCTCAGAGCCAGAATCCTTATTTAATACTAAAGAAACGAAATAAACTTTCCAATGGTAGTGGATTAAACAATTTATTATTATATTTGCATGAGTTAATGACATACAGATATACATATACACCCTATATATAATGTACGTATTTATTACGGAAAATGATTAAAGTGAAATATTTACAATTAAATAAACGAACTTTAATTTGAACATAAGTGTATGAATTATTTACAATCAAATAAATGCAACTTTAATTTTCACATAATTTGCTGACCCAATTTAATATCTTACTTATCTATATAATAGGCTGAAAACAATGTAAAGATTAACAGGTCAAAACATTTCATACAGGAATTATGAGTACCATTTCATTAAATCACATAACGAAATTTATTATACCCGTGGGGTAGGCAACCTAAATAGCCTGCAACAAAATCTAGTGGAATTTGACAATTTTCAAAAACAGCACGTGTAAATAAGTCAGTTTAGTTTCGCACGCGGTGTTTGCTGTAAGAAATTAGCGTAATTAGTGGTGTGCGTATATTCGACTTTTATGAGTGCGGTTCACGGCTGTCAGCGATTCTCTCGTCTCGGCCGGTCAAATCTATAAAGTTCGGGGTTTCGGGAAATTACACTTACGAATTATATTCGGGAGTTCCTGGAAATTTTCCCTTGCAGGTGCTCAGCTGGTCTAAACAAATAGTGCAATCAGGTAAGCTTATTTTACCTAATATACTCTCGTAGTTAATCCTCGGTTTTCTGTAATAAATTAGGCAAATATAGGATGTTACGTGAAAATTTGGGGAAACGTGTGAAACGGTTATTAAAAGGATTCTTTTAATGCGGAAGGCTAAAACCTCTGCGTATAAATTCGCTAGCCCAGTAGGAAAGGGGAAAACAACCCCTAAACGACTGAGAAACGATTTATACCTGTACTACTATTCTCTGAAATTTAAGTGTTTAATACGAATAGGGCATGACCCAAATTCTTATTTCACACCAAATTTTGCAACGGATCTTATATACAGCGTAAGTCACCGGGAGATGACCCGAATGATTTATGCGCGGTATATATATTCCCACTCGCTGGATTCGCAGCTCAAATTAAGAAAAAGGGCAATGACCCCTAAGCCAACTGAGCCAACGAATATTACACGGACGGTCTTGACTTAGAAAACAAATTGAAATCAACTAGGATTAAATAAACTTTACTTTAACGGGTTCAGGTATTTTAACTGGACTGGATTTCGGGTAACAGGTAAATTAAACGGTATTCGGATTGAATCTTGGTTGAAGTTCTCCCTCGATTC
>JABXWE010038731.1:0-17608 GCA_014611495.1 Limonius californicus
AAATATTTGAATGAGTGTTTGTTGATGATTATTGTTTATTTATATCTATATTATGAATATTATTAGTTTAAAATTTGCTATTTATGGACACAAAGTGATTATATTTATTAAATGTTTAATTGGTTAATAAAGTTATTTGAATTCTTTTGTATTTTCGAATTATAATATAGTACTATTAATTATTCTTACCTGTAACTGTATGATTGGCAACTGAAATCTGTCATTTTCAGCTGAAAAGGACTTAACCTGTTGAATGGAAAAATTATGTTTAATACATATGTTTGGTTAATACACTAACAGCAAAATAAAATACTTACCAAAAGACTTTTGAAGACACTTATAATGATGTTGATCAAATGCTAATGCAGTCAGAGTATATAGTTTAAAGAAATTAAATGTATGCTACACATTTCAACCAAAAACATTGTCTTCAGGTTAAAAAAACAAACAGAATAGTGAAATTAAGCAACGCGTGCTGATCAGTTTATATAACGTTCAAAAAATATAATAAACTTAACGGAAATTGGAATAACCTAACGGATAAAATTTATACATAATCAATACATATTTTAATTTTTTTTGTGTTTGAAAATGAAAGTTTTGTAGAAAGTTTTTCTCTACTTTTCTTGTAATGTGGGTAGTTTTACAGGATTAAATTTTTATAGAATATCACAATGTTGTGGGGCCACTTTTTTTTGTTGTTTCATAGTGTATGTATAGTGATAGACTTTTTTTTGTATTTAGTTATGATAATGGCGTAACATTTATAGAATATTTTTCTGCCACTTTTTATTGTTTACTATTATTTTTACAAAAAGGTGTTTACGTATCTCGGTTTCGTTGAAAAACATATACAGGGTTTCCCAGGTTTCTGAACTATAGTAAAATGCATGGGAAATTATATTTCTCCCGTTTTTTTTTGGCGTTTTAGTTCAAAATATTTAATAGTTTGGATTCAATCTATATTTATCAGACAATTACTCATCACATGAGTACAATGCTTTTCTGAAATACTATTATGCGATATCCTAAATTATTTTAGATCTTATATCCCTAGAATGCGATTGTTATTAACAATAAAGTGTTGTTTAACAAAACTTTTAAAATGTGTCGATTTAATGCTCAATTGAGGTTAACGTTTTGTGATTCAGTGGATAAAGTTGTTTGAGGACAAAATTTAAAAAATACTTGTTAAAATGTTATACCAGCTTTCGTATTTTATAACTGACGTGTTCATATTTCTGTCGTCCAGATATATGGTAAAACTTTATACATGTTATTATTTAATGGTAGATCTGGTATTAAGATTAAAAGAATACCAAAAAATATTCATTTGTTAATGTTTATCCTGTCCTGTGATACGGTTATTACTGGGATTATTTTTTTATTTGATGGTAGAATTGGTATTAATACCAAATAAACATCATTAAATTAAACAAATATATATTTGCTTTTTAATGTTTATGTTGTTCAAAGCTATAGTTTTCGCATTATTTTTGTTTATTATTGGGTGGTAGAACTGTTATTAGAATTATATGAATACCAAAAAAAAATAAATATTCACTTGCTATTGAATATGTTGATTAAATATATGGTTAAATATTTAATTATTTGATTGTAGAACTGGTATTAAAAGTAACTTTATTAAATTAAAAAATATCTATTTATTGATGTTCATGCTATTCAAAGCTATAGTTTTCAATTTACTTATTCTAATATTTGGAGGCAGACCTGTCATTAATATTATACCAAAAAATACTTGCTATCGAAATTGTTTTAATATATGCTTAAACATCTAATTAGTTAATGGTATTAAAAATAAATATATACCTAAAAAATGCTGACTTGTTAATGCTTACGATATCCAAAGATATCTTTAATTATTTTATTATTTGGTGGCAGAACTCTCATTAACATTATATAAGTTCTTCTTCTTGAAGGTTTCTGTTTATCATGTGTTGTTTCACTTGTTTGTTCTACGTGTCTGAGTGTCTGCCCCTGTTTCTTTTTTCCGGTGGGTTCCAATTTATTATTCTTTTCGGTCATCTTTGGAGGTCCATTCTTTGTACATGGCCATACCATATAAGTCGTCTCTTTCTATTTCACCAATCGTTGTTTGATTTTTGTCCATTCTTTCCCTTATTTCAGTGTTTCTAATATGGTTTATCTTGGATACTCGCCATTCACGTAGCAACAAATCCATTTCAACTTCATTTATTCTTTGTCGGTCTCTCTTAGTCATTTCCCAGGTTTCCGAACCATCTAACAGTATGCTCTGTACGATGCTATTGCATATTCTCATTTTAGTGCGCTTTTTTAAATTGTTGGACCATAATAAGGAGTTCCGTTTTTGCGTTGCTTGTCTAGCCTGTCCAATTCTACTTGTATTTTCGATTTTTGAGTTACCCTTCGACGATATTATACTCCCCAAATATTTTTATTCTGCTCACTTGGATATGGTATGTGCTTATCTATGTAGATCTGTTGATTGTCATCCAATTACTAAGTATTTGGTTGTTTTGGAGTTTATCTTTAGACCATTTGCTTCACAGGCGTCGGGGAGTTTTCTCATCATATATTTTATATCATATCTATCTACTACCATGATTACTTGATCGTCTCCAAATAGCAAGGAATACATATCGCTGTCATCTATAGGGATACCCTTCTTTATCCTACTTTCTAAATATATTTTAAATTGTGTGGGCGACTAGCAACATCCCTGTCGTAATTCTTTGTCGGTCTGAAACGGTTTATTTGACATTTTAATTACATATTTTTGATTTTTGTATATCTTCTTAATGGTGAATATGTACTGCTTATTCATGTTAGTTTCTTCGAGAATTACAAAGAGTTTCTGTAATGGAACCATGTCTAACGCCTTCTCGAAATCTATAAATATTAAATGTGTCTCGAGACACATGTTTAAATATATTGTTGGATATTTAATTTTATGATGGTAAAAAAATATTGACTAATATTTTTGTCTGACGAAATGGCTATCGATTAAATTATTGTATTAGCTGAAGGTATAACAGTTAAATAAATACCAGACTAAAAATATGTTTGCCCCATCCAAGTTTGGAACCCGAACGGTGATACTATCCACTGCAGTACAAGCTACTGTAAAATATTATTGATATATATGAATATAATTTTTGCTTATTTTGAGAGGTATAAATTATTTTATTTTCGACTAAAGGGCGCTAATAGTAGCTATTGACAATAATACAGTTTAAATTATTAATCAAAGTATGTTCAGGACACAGAATTTGGAAAATTATAACTTTTCATGCATTTGCTTAAACTTCAGAATACCTGGCAGACCTTGTATACCACCTATACACTTTTATTAATTATACCACACAACAAAATTGGGGAAAAAATTCCTTAATTAATATTAGATGCTAATGAGTAAATAAGGTGGTACGATGTTCCATTTAAAAATGAGGATACTTGTATTAATGTTACAAAATTTCGTCGTATGAGCATTGTAACACTATAGGAATGTGCAGAGGCAATTAGGTAACTAGATTTAAATTTTGATATCCTTGACGATAAGATTTAACGATTTTTGCTTGCAAATATTGTAAAGGCATTGATGAATACATTGCTGCGGTTGGTGCAGGTTTGTTTGTGTAATTTGTGTCGTCTATAGTGGTAATGGAACCATCAAATAAGGTACTTATATATTAACTGCATTAAGTTAATGACAGTTAATTTGCTTGAAGTAATTTCATAATTAGCAATAAAATATGCACTTTCCAATAAAGTTAATCGTAATGGTCGGGTACCTACCTAAATATCTACATGAAAATGGTTGGTTGTACTGATTTAACGTCTGCTGAAAACGGGGGCACTTAAAGAAAACACTGGACGATAAATTAAAAATAAGGCATTTATTATACAACATACTAGGTAATAATAATCAACAATAAAATAATAACAATTATTAATTTATACTAATTATCGTAGACTAAGAATTATTTTCAATTATTCTATAGGTACTTTATTCTATAAACTGTATATTTTTCTACAAGCGAGTTCATTTCTTGTGTGCTGATAAAATGTTCATCAATTATTTATAAATTATACACGCATTTCTCTGTACACAAAATAAAATGGTCAATTATCACACGCATAATAATTATCTAATGCAATATCCGCGAATACTGAAAAAAGTTCTTCGAAGCCCAAACCTAGCTTTCTTGTCAGAATCGTTTTGTATGCGTTAGAGAATTCCACCATCATCAGTGACATTTGGAAATCGCAAATGAGAGTCTAATGGTCAAACGCGATTAATGGATTTCATCATGATCTCGAAGAGATTTCTCTTGTTCCTACCATTTATAGGGTTATTATTAACGGAGCTTCCGCGGAACACGAAGGAATTTTTATAGGCTCTTTAGATAAACTCTGCACGATCAGAAGTTGAATTTCCAAATTTTATCACAAATAATGCCGTAAATTCTTTTAAGTACATTATTTTAGGGGTGCAAGGGAACAAGTTAAAAGAATATTATATTGAGATCTACATCGACCGTAGTCGCTCGTCTTCTAAAAAAGGTACAATGGCAGGATAAAGAAGCAAATAAAATATAAAGTACTCATAAAAATATGATATAGTGGTAGATGCTCGTATAACATAATTTTTACAAAAGGTATTCGTTGTTACGTATTGAGAAGTAAAGTCTATTTAGAGAAATGGAAATAGAAAAGCTAAGTTGTGCCTCCATTTTATAACAACACACTAAAACATTCTTTGTTTAACAAAATAAACTATCTACGTATTTATTCTATCACAAAAGGCAATGTTAAGTATAGACCTGAGATGAAAGCAGTTCAAATTGTAGAAAATATTGTTTAACACAAGTTGTAGTACAGAAAATAAATTAAACATTAAGGCAGTTCAAGTCAGTTATGTTTGCAGTGGTTGCAAAACAGCTAAGGTAGTTTTAGAACAACTCCACTATATTAAACATTATTTTGTATTTCTTCCGCATATATGATTTTTAAGATATATCCCAACGTTTTGTATTATTCTGCTTTTAATTGATAGTTTGAAAATATAGTTAACCTTTAGAGGTTTGTAAGTTTAGGTGTTTCTACTTTAGCGTTGAGGAGAAACACGTGGCAGAGAAGAGGCCAGTGCCCAGCTGTAGGACAAAAGGGCTGTTGATTAATCAATTAAGATTAGGAGATTACACGATGTTTTGTTACTATTATGACATTTTGTAATCGACACAAACTGAAAACATTTTTTGGGAAAATATGGTTGCTTTGAGTTTATTATTATTTTACCAAATTAAAATTTTTTATTTTGGGTAAGATGGAAACCGATTTAGTGGACTTCCATTTTGGAAAAAATAGATTTATGATAAATAAATAGTTATAATAAAGCACACAAATCTACAATAAATATTTCCACTAAGTTTTCCTAATCATGGAATTTAATACCTATAGGCAAATAAAAGCTAATTTTTATTTGCTGTGATTAAGCCAAGAAATGATTACCAAATATTACAAACGCGCCATTCTGGCGGGTAAAATGACGTACATACTTCTGACCAATTAGAAGCGGGTTGCAAACCAGTTGTTTATAAACCTCTTTTAATTGGTTCGGAGTTTGTACATCATTTTACCTCCATTATAGTAAATTTATAAATCAAATTTTAGATGTTTAATAATTATTAATTATTTCTTGCCATATTAATTAATAGCTACTATTTGAAATAAAAATCTAAAAGTTATTTACTTATTGATTACAATAATGATTTTGGTTTAAGTATGTACACAAAAATTAGAAATTAGAAAAGTACGGTAGCGTTGCCAATTGAAAATATATTTTTAACTGTAACTATAACAAATTAAAAAGTCAAACATATTTTAGGAAAACTTAATTTCTAAATGGTATCTAGAAGGTAAATCCTAAAAATAAATTTAAAAATAAAATACAATGTGAAATCTCTGGTTTCTTTGAAATACAAAAGAAGCAAACGCTAATTTAATCTTTCTTAATTTAACTAAGTCGAAAATTTTATTTACCAGAATGGTTACTACAGAAAAGTTTACTTACCACCATATGTGGTAATTGTAATAATAATAATTTTTATCCAGTTTAACAGTAAAGCGCGGTTGTTATATGCTTTACATTGCAGTTGCGTTTACTTACAAGGAAAAGGTTGCAATATCTTAAAGTTCACAGGAATATATCAAACGTATGACAGATTTATATGACTTCTTGTAATTGTAGTAATCAAAGCACTCAAGCAATTACTTACCTACAACGTATGGAAACATTTCCAAGATTAGTAAGGAAACTAATATTAGCAGTACAGGCAAATGTTTAACAATAGTGGAGCTCTTTAAAGTACCTCGAAGTCTTTTTTGTTTCGATTTTACTAAAATTGGCATTTAAATACTAGGAAGTATTTTTGAACTACAATACATATATACATTAAATAATTCACTGACAATTCTTAGGAAAAGAGAAACAACGAATAAGAACGGAAGAAACATAAATAAAGGAATACTATAATACACTAATATAAATATACATTTATATATAAACACAATGCGCAAATATACGTAATAGAAGTTCAAGTAAACCAAATGAAATAAATAAGAGATTTGTAGGCGTATAGTATAAGGACCACAGGCTTATCTACCTACACAGGCAAAAGGGCCGAACTTATAGGCTAGTACTTGTTAACTACTCACTTCAAAAATGTATGTTCAAAAATATATAACCTAAAAGTGTCTTTTAAGATATCAAATTCTTTTTCGTTAAAAATTTACCTGCAGATAGATAAAAAATTAGTTCAGCGCAAATTTTGCTTTTAAAAAATATTAGACACAGCAAAAATTACTCTGGTTCAACAAAAAGCCATAAGTGCGGCCCTGATTTTTCTCCAACATAAACCAAACTCGTTGTTCATTTGCACCGGCTCACTAGATAAAATTGCACATTGTCCATAAATTAGGAATTATTATAGCTCTGTTTGTTTGAGGTACCTTTTTATAGCACGTTTGAAGACTTCTATTTGGTAAACCAAAGTGCAATAATTTATAACACTTTGTATATTTGTCCAAGCCTCACGTATAGCGTACTTCAGTAAAATCCAAGTAAAAACTGAAAGTACCTTGATAGTGCACGTTAATTTACCAAACAGATTGCAGTTTGCAGTGGTTTCTGTAGGGAGAACCTTAGGTATCTTCACGAGTAGCTGAAAGTGTTAAAGTTTGTTTAATAAAATTGTTTAGTACTATATTAATGGAAGGTTAGTTAGGAAAAAATATACACAGTAGGCAAAAAAATGAATATATTTAAATAATTGTAACCATGGCAAGATTAGTTATCTTAGATAGAAATAAATCGGCATCACTTTAAACAGCTGGGTTTTACCATAACATAAAAGGATGCAAAAAGATTTGTTTTTGAATAATTTCATGTTTTGAAATGTTAGAAATCTTTTTTTTCTTCTTTATCCAGACCAATATTTACTAATCACCAGCAATCATTAAATTCTATAGTCTTTTTCCAACCTATGTTGAATGGAAAATATCTTAACCAATTGGAGAAAGAAAAACAGTTTCCCTATATGGTTTAAGAATTATAGATGTCCGTGACCGGCCCTCTGCAGTGCGTCAGCTGACTATACAACTGTATTGGTCTGTTCATCGGGCGCTGACTAGTTCTTTCATGAAACCGCATCAAAATGTGTACGAAATATTTACAGAAATTTACAAAATTTAAATGTTGCTGTGTCTCTGAAAGACGAATTTAAGTGTGTTGTCTCTTGTATTATAATTTTTTTGCCAACTGTGTATATTCCTTATTAAGCGGAGTTACATTTATAGTCGTTTAAAAATTTGATAAAAGAAGTATTTAATAACATTAGTGTGTGCTAATTAACCAATTAAGCGTAGCAGGTACAATTTTAATTTACTCCATATATAAACGTTCCTTGCTTGTGTTATACCTGAATTTTAATGAACGTTAAAATAAATAAAATGAACCATAAACTGTTGTTTGGTCTCCATTTATGTGCAGGATGTTCAAGTAGAATTATTTGACAAAAAGAAAGCGGATAAATCATTTATGGACAGTAAAAAGTTATTACCATATTAACTGTACGGTTGACGAGACAGAACAATGATAAAATAATAGTTTCCTTCGATTGGCAGTAATGACAATACTAAAAGAAATTTTTACCAAATGAGACATAAAATGGGTAGACAGTACTTGACTTTCGCTTATATTGCGAGGAAAATTTGTTGGTTTTTATGGAGACTATTTAGGCATTCAAAAGAGGTCTAAGAATTTAGTTGTAATAACTATCATAAAGATATCATTTTTAATAATTGTGTTCATTGCAGCAAAAGTGAAAACGCATAAAATAATCAATGTTGGTTGCTATAATAATGTTTTCAATTTTCACAAAAAGAAGAAGAAGAAAACTATGGTATGCTTGGTAGTAAAGCAAAGAAAACCTTAGTGAAAAATTTGCAGAGCTAATAAGTATTACCCAATGGTTGAGTCTATAAATGTTTAAATATTAAAATTGACCTCTCACCTTCAATAAATACCAGTTGTATGAATGGTAACCTCAATACCGAAGGTAAAAGAGGAACTGATAAAGAAAGAATGAAAGAAAGTAACTAAGAGATTAGAATTCAAATCCTTTGCTGTTATCATAGTTTTTGGTTGGGTCCAATAAGGTTATGGCTGTTGCAATTGGAATTACAATTCCAAAAATAAATACTGATCAAATAAAGCAGGTTGATGTGAAAAATTGTTAATGTTAACGCATGTCGTAGATTACTGATAAGTACTTAACCTCACCTATACTTATACCATTGTTTAAACGAGAACATGAATATAGAATGGTAGCATTTATTATAAATGATGCTGGAAATTGCATTTTTCCTTATTTCCTTTAAGCAGTAACAGTTTTCTCAGCTTGTTTCAGTGGCCGCGCATTATAATTCTTCCAGGCAACACTTTTCCCTTTCATGAGATAGACTGATATACCGAAATCAAAATTTCTGAAAACTGTTTATAGTTACTGGTAGCATCGGGAAACACGGTATGATGTTCCAATATGTATGTACAGATGCATTAAAAAAATTCCATATGGTTTGGTTCCCGTAACTGCTTCATTTACAACATTTTTCTGTTAAAAATCCAGGTTAATCTTAAATACAACTGATCTCGTGTAGTTGCAGAGAAAGAGCATAAACATATTTAAAATCACACGAAATAGTGACTTCCAATGGAAAAAGAATTAACAATTATTTGTCAAATGTCACATACCGACCGAGCGACAACAACCGAAGAATGTTGCATATAAAGTCACGACATGCGTTTACATTACCAAAATTTCCACACAGCCTTGTCCATCCTGTTTTTTGAACATTCTTTACATGTGAATCAGTTATAAAGTGCGGAAAATATTAATTCAAGGACCTATTGAATGTGCATGGAGCGATGTTAAAATATGATTATATTATGAAAATATTTTGAAACCGGGAAGAATGTTTTGAATTAAATCAAAGTCAGTTAGTGTAGTATTATTTGAAAAGCAAAGCAAAGATAACATGTTCATCATTAGAAAGTTTACAGTTGAATGGATCTGTACAGCTGTGAATGTTTAGAAAAACATTTTAAATTTCTTCTGTTGTGGCTATAGATGAAGTACTTTTTATTATATACAAAATAAGCGCATGCCGCTAGAAATAATAATGTTAATCCAGGAAATTATGCGGCAATGAATTTTGCGTACAGGAAATAAGTGAGTACAAGAAATAAGTAAAACTTACCACTGCAAACGAGACGATTTGAGAATGCCAATGGAGTGGACGTCAGTCTCGTCCAATGCGTTTGTGAATTTGTTGATGTTTCAGCAGGTGCGCTTTTTGCCTGAAAGCTTTAGCGCAGGTTTCACATCGGAAAGGCTTCTCGCCCGTATGTGTCCTCAAGTGTACTTTAATATTAGACTTGTTCAAGAACCCTCTGTTACAAATACTACACCTATGAACCGGTTTCTCTTTGCCCAACAAACCTAAATTCTGTTCGGTTTGAAACACAGTGGAACTGGCGGCTTGTTGTTGTTTTTTCTGCGCTCTACTTCTCGACTTTTTGGTAGTATTTGGTGTCGTGGTCGTGGTGTGCGGATAGTTCTGACCTAAAATATCCGGACTTCTTATTCTATCGTCTGGTGGTAGTCCGTGGACGCTATAATGGTGCATGAAGCGGCCATTCACGCTCAGTATGAGATTATCCGTCGTCGAAACCACCGAGGGCGGACTCGACGTCGAGGAGGATTCTAACCCGTAATTAGTCGAACTCGGGGCTTCCTGTTTTATCGGGGGGCCATTTTGTAGTCTATTTTGTAAGAGAGGCATATACCCGTGCGTCAAGAGCGTTTGAAGCGTGGAGCTTCCCTGTTGGGGTTGAATTTTAGAATACTCAATTTGAGCTTTAGTGAATTCGTTATTGTTTTGAGGGGAGTTTTGTATAACGAATTCCGAAAGCCCATCTTGTGTTATTATAAGACTTTTTTGTTGGTCGCTGCAGGCTCCTTCGATCCATGCGTCCAGGTCCATCCAACTGTCCCTCGATCCTGAAGGATCTTCTCCTTCGTGCGTATTGTTTGGCACCGTTGTGTCAGCTATGGCAGATCCTATGAGGGTGGCGATATCGTCGATGGACGATATATCGTACTCCGCTATTTCCGTTTTCACGTGCGTCACTGAATCTGCATTCGGCTGTCCACACTCGTCGTAAATTTTTGTGCCAGATACGGAATCTGGGTTTACGCAGTCTGTGTACCCGATTTTAACACTGCCAACAACTTCGTCTACTCCGTACATCGGTTTCGTGCCAGTTTCATCTGTGGAGTCCGTACTTACATTGCAAGTAGAACTAGACACTAAACTATTTTGTTCGTTAAAGTTGTTGTAGTTGTTATTGTTTTCTTCAGGTATTCTCTGAGATATCGCGTGGTAATGGTGACCCTGAATGCCATTTATGCTTAAATGTCCGGTGTAGCCTGTGAATGGTGGCAGCGGTTTGAGTTCGGCTAAGTTGGTGTTAATGGGTTGAGAATTTAATAACAGGTTATCTAAAGCGTCCATCGTCGCTTTTGTCGCGATTTCACTGTCCTGGTTTATAGATGTGTCTAAGAGGAGTTTGTCCGAGCCTAAGTTATTAATTGAACTGTCTAAGATTAGTTTCTGCGTGTCCATGAAGTCGTTTTGTACGTTTGATGCTGAATTTTGCCAGCAAGAGGAGGAAAACAGGGATTCCACATCGTCCACGTGAGAGCCATTCCCACTGACTGCCATATTGCTTCCACCAGATACGTTTGGATATTTCATTGTTGCCATCTGCGAATTTAGGACATTTGTTTTGCACTGTCACTACTTAACACATACTTATTACCGTTAACATTTTTATACAGATCCTCTTCTGCTTCCTACACGCGAATAGACCATTTCGACCACCTCTGGAACAAAACATTGCATTAGTTCTCAGGCTTTGCTTTCAGGCAGAATAAAATTATGCATTTATCTAATTAAAGAAGTTTTTTTGTCATTTCCAGAATACAATGTCGCAATCATTTGCCAATACATGCGGTGTTGTTACGCATAGTGATTTTATGGCATAAATTCGTAGTGGTTTCGCTAAAGTGGTTTAAGTTTTGTTGTAAATTACGAATATGTACAATAGACTATGCTGACACTGTGAAAAATTGCGAAATTGATGATTTACGGTATTGGGTTCAACGCAACCACGTTGAGGTAGGAATAACAATTGCATAGGTACCTATATTTAATTTAGATTGTTCTATTTGAAAAAGATTGAGATTGATTGAAATAGTGTTACACAATTTATAAGAATGGCAATTTTATTGATCGTTTTTTGACAATTTATTGACTTGAATGGGGACTTAGATAAAGTACTTTTTAGTAGCGATTTCTTCATAAACTTCTTTACAACTTCTAAATCAAACACTAAAAAGGTTTTAAATAAAACTAGTATTAAATCTTAAACTTATCTACATATCATAAGTTTTTATTTATTATTTTTGTGTAAAAAAATGCAGTACATCTGAGAAATATGTAATTTCGAATTAATACTGAAGTTTGTGCATCTTAAATTAAGTTTTAGATATTATTTCTATTTTTATTATAAATACATTTATTTAAGATTATAACATTTGACTCTTGTTGCCACCCATTTTATTATAATTTATTATAAGGTATCAAGCAATTAAATTAAATTCTGTTGATTAGATAGGTCGCCTATTAACGTATGAGCAAAAGAGAAAGGGGTGAAAATAATGATGAATTGAAAATGAAATCGTATGTCGTATCTTAAACCATACGTGCGCATATTTCGATGTAGTATCATAACCTAACTTTTTAATGGTCTGCCGTGTTTCTGTTGCTATTTTACTAAACTATTTAAAAAAACGCGGACAATTATAAGTAATAAAGCTGTTGTAAGTCCGTTTCAAGGATATTACAAGAGGTACTGTATTACTAAGATTAATTTTAGATTTCATTTTCTAATCGATTTTTCTTTCTTCATTCTAATTCTAATACCTTATGCCTGAATTCTTTTACTACATTTACATTTTTTTGTGTGCAATAGTTGCACTTGACTTGAAAAACGTTCAGAAAATTTTGCGTCTGCTTGTAAGAATTTTTGATTAATAGAGGAATTTCAAAAACCTTCCTCTACCACAGAAAGCAGCAAAATAAGCACATTTTCCATTTTCTCGACGTTTCTTATTTGAAAATATTGTTTAATTGAGGGTTCTTTTTACAAAATTATTATTCAAATTTCAAATTTGTTTCGATAGCTTGTCGTTTATTGGAGTTAGATTATGTAATAACGTTTATGGCATTTGTTTTAAAACAAACAAGTTTGTCAGAAGTGCGATATGTGTAGAAGTAAGATGTAAAGGTTTGGCAAAATATATAAAAGATTGGTACATAAATGTAATCAATTTTGACACTCTATGATGTTTTCTACCGCCGCCTGTTCAGAAAACTTGAAAACTGTCAACACCAATTTGCTGTAATTAGCGTACTTGCCTATAGGACATACGGATTCGATCCTGTCTGAGGTAGGTGAGATTTCTTTGGTGGGGAAAAATCTGAAAGTGATCCTTCTGTCGGATAAGAAATCCGTAGGTCCCGTGCAACTGTGATGTGTGATACGTTAAAAATCCCTACTAGGGTTGGAAAGGAAAGATGCATAGTTAGGATGTATAATAAGCCAATGATGGCTGCAGTGCAAAGAGAGGCTTGGAAACCGCGTCCTAAATCTCGCTCAATCAAAATACAATATAATATGACCAATTCAATTGCATTATTTATAAGGTTACATTATGTTGCTCTGCTTTTCAAGAAATATAAAGTAAAACTAGTAATTATACGAATACAAGCGGAAATTCCACGGTACAAAACAAATTAATAGGAACTTATCAGTATAACACTATATACTTAAAAGCTACTTTGACAAATGAAATATGACAAATTTTGAAAATCATGAATTCAGCGCTACCAACATAGAAAAATTGAAACACTTCTTGATAAGGTATTATACTAACTTAAAGGTAATTTGACAGCATGTGAGTGTTGCTTATGAATCGTAGGCACATCTGAATATTTAGTTCCTTTGTCCTTGTAATCAACACCATCTTACAAACAGTTGAACTCTTTTCGATCGGAGGTATTAAAATATAATATTTCAATCTTATATCTATTATTATTAGTTTATTAATTCAATTTTGGGTTGCAATACTGTAAAACACATGTTCTACAATTTTGCAAATATATCAAAAACACTTAAAATTTTCAATTTTTTATTAACTGCATTAAAATAAGATTTATTAGAGTAGTTCACATGACTTAAAAAAATCACAAAATAACTGGTGGAATGATTATTAATTAACAACATTCTATGGAACCACAACAATTTTATATATGAATTCCATTCTGTTCATACTATAGATTGTCATTATTTCGAAGACATTTCAATGATACATCCGATTCATAAATATGTATACCTACTTGTGTACAGTACGGACTGCAACACCTTCAGTTTAGATTAAATCTGAATAAGCTACATCTTAACAAGTTCTCAGAAGAGGCGTGATATGTGACGGTACAATCTCAGATTTTTTGTGCCAAACACGAGCCTTCATTAAAATTTATTTAAATCGCGCATTCCTTTAAAAAACTGTAATAAATCTCGCAGGTACGAAGTGTGGCCATTTACGGCGAAAGTAGTGAGGGTAGCAAATTATGAATATTGAAATGTAGGCGTGAAAGGTAAATTAAATTTGAACTAATTTTGCATACTAAAACGTTTAAACTAACATGTATAAATAGTGTTTGTTGACACCAGTCAGTTGGCCTGTTTAACAGTTTAATGGATATATATTTTTGCGAATACCTAATACATATATTAATCTATTTATTTTTTAATGTTTTAAATATGTTTTGTGTTTACACTAATAATAATTAATTCGTCGATATTGTTTATGCGAATATACTGAGCGTTGAAAAAACGCTACATTAGTGATGGCCTATGGGACGCACTGTCTATTATTGACAGTTAAGACAAATGCAACGTTAATTTTAAGAAAATTATATCAATGTTAATTTGATAAGCATGGGAATTGATTTAACGTTCAAATTAGTTATTATAAATTTCATTTTACATAAATCAAGAAGTGCAACTTAAATCAAAGCCCGTGAAATATTATAATATATAAGGGAAATTGCATGACTGAAAAAAGAAATTAGAACATATGGTTTTGGTAGCACATTTTCGAAGCTGAACGCTCATACTGCTACTCTATCATCCACTTAGAGTACAATTCAAGTTCTTCAGAATCACAATGTTAAATTGGAAGCATAATACATAATACATGCACTCCTAATAATGTGTACGGTTATTTGGAGAAACAAATTATAAATTTACCTACATGAGAATGAATTATAAAAATATGACAATATTTGCGTACTTACTGTAAGTAAAATTAATTAAAAACATTTAAAATTTACACATAAATGCCTATTTATTTCACAATTCTGCATAAGTGCAGCACACAATAGACACTGCTTTGAAGAAGAAATATATGAGAGGTATATGTTGGTATGGGTTATCTGTACGTTTGGGATATCTGTCAGGTGCAAGCAAGCAGGCTATACAAATACCAAAAAGAGATTAATATTTTATGCAAAACATGTATAAAATTTAAAGATTTTTCTATTTTATTATTTGTTGGTTATAATAAATAGAACTAAATGCTGTGATTAGTTAAGGGGCTACTAAAGTTACTCGAAATTAGCGTTTTCTGTTGTCACCGTATCATTTGCGGTTTTTTAAACTAGTAGGCAGCATATCCAAGATTGAAATAAAGTGAAAAATTGTCAATAAAATTATAAGAAGTTGTGATAAAAAAATTCCAAAAGTACTGCAAAAATACGATGAAATAAATTCACTTGTACGACATATGTGGAATTAATTTAGTATTTTTTTTTAGTTTACTACAAAATACTATCCTTTAAGAACATAATGCACTGAACCCAAACGTCGAGATATATTTAATTTTCTTACGAACAGAACAGTGTTACCAATTTATGTTGTATATTATACGTATTGCCGTTTACATTGGCTGCAGTTCACTTACCGACGTTCAGGTAGACGAGCGTAGGGGCCTCGGTAGAGTAGTGCGAGAACGCGTTGCCACTCGAGGCCACAGCGAAATGTGGTCGATCGGCTGGGGCGTTCGAATCCCAGCTAGGGCGACTGCATTTCGCTTAGTTAAGTTTAGGGTGCATGCTGCATGAATATTTAGTGTGTAAGGGACGCCCACAACGCCCCGAAGTAATGCGAAAGAAGTTCCGGGGGGCGGGAGGGGGGGACGGTAGTATGAATGAATGAGAAAAAACGGTAGACGACCGTAAGATCCAGGAAGGAGAGGGAAACGAATGAAATGGTTCGACAATGTAAAAAGTTACATTGAAGTTTTGATTGCCAAGTCAGTTTAGGTTCCCCTCAAGGCTTGTTCAACTGAAACATTTCTTTGATCAACTTAGCCTTGAAAACAAATGCAATAATTCAAATGACGTTTGTTAATGTTACTAGTGTTTGTAAGCAACACATTACCACGTTTCTGGCGTTTGAATTTAATTCTGACTTTAAAACCTTGGATTTTGAAATTGCATTTGTTGTTGAAAATCCGCCCAAGTTTGATCAGTATGCGATGCGGTCCTACAATTTTTATGCGCTGAGGGTGTGCAGCCATTGCAGATTCATATGCGAATGCAAGCAATGTATGAAACTGCATGTATTGCGTACCCAACTGTGAAGTAATGGTGCCGAAAATTTAAGAATGTAAAAGAGGGGACTATGGTTGAGCCGCGACCAGGTGCACGGTGAACTGCATTAACAGAAAACAATAAGGCATGTGTGCCTTATTAGAGAAAATCGTCGAATTTCGATTGGAGAAATATCAGAAATTGTTGGTGTGAATGTAAGATCTGTCCATAGTATTGTTCGTAATCTGGGTTACAGCAAAGTTTGTTCGCAATGGATTCCTCGTCTAATGAACAAAAATGCTTGCGAATGGGCTTATCTTTGCAATATCTCACAGATTATAGGCAAAATGGCGATGACTTTCTTCTGTCAATAGTTGCTGGTGACGAAACTTAGTTAGTCCAGGAAAACGTACGCGTGGGTCATTTTACTACACGACGATGCTAGGCCTCATGTTGCTAATGTGGTAGTAAAAGAAAATCTTTAACGACAGAAATGGAGGTTTTTAGAGCATCCACCCTATAGCCCGGATGTATCGCCTTGCGATTTCCATATTTCTGGACCGCTGAAAAAGACGTTAACAGTTCGGCATTTTGAGTCGGACACAGAAGTACAGATAGCTGTGGAAGACTTCTTCAATCAGCAGAAGAATTCTATGAGCAGCGTATACGTCGGTTAGTAAAACAATGGGATAGATGCCTTAACTGTGACGGAAATTATTTGTAATTAAATTGTTGAATAAATTTTTTATAAAGCAAAGATGGGTTTCAATTGAACACACCTCGTAAAATATAAGAATGAAGAAAGTTTGAAGGTGAAGCTTTTTATATTGTAATAATGTAATAGTTGGTTTATATTGTGCTTCCACCACAACACAAAAAGCTAAAATATATCATTAGTATGTACCAAGTTAATAGTTTTTCTATTACAATAGTAATTATGTAAAATTTCTAAAAAGTAATAAAACATTGTTCGAATGAATGTAACTTACAAAACAATTTTCCTTTCATAAAGTTGTTGAAGCATGGAGTTTTTTTGTTTTGGTTAGTTATTGGTTTTACTTTTAACCAATTATTTAGATATTTTGCTTAGGTTAACGTAGATACAGTATAGAATTATTTAGTTTTATAAAGAATTTACTACTCTAAAACTTTTTTAGTGAATTGGAAAACCATTATACGTAACTAACGATTACAGTAATTGCGTGAAACCAAAATTTGGCATTTTATTGCTGATTATTGTTATTTTATCAAGGAGTGTTTC
>JABXWE010038732.1:0-27151 GCA_014611495.1 Limonius californicus
ACAAACACCATTTAAATCAAATTCCAACGCCAGAAACGTATTGATGTGTTAGTTACAAACACTACTAACATTAACAAACTGTCACGCCTTTAATCTTTACTACATACAAAATTTAGTTTAATTACAAAAACAACCTCGCTACTCCGCCACTGCTTAGATAGAAATTAACAAGTTGACAAATGCCAGTTTTCCGGAAACCCAATCGAAGAAGGAGTAGGTTTCAGCAAATAATTAATTAATAGGCGCCACCGACTTGTAATCTACTAACATTGTCCGAGGTGGTAAAATGGGAAGTCGTACCCTAAGATTGTTAATCACCTACCTTTTTTTATCTCGTGTCTCCCTTATGTAGCTTATTTACAGATCGTCTGAAATAAAAGGAAAGGCAAGTTGCAAAGTTCGAAACAACAATTCAAAGAAACAAGCAGTCCCAATTTTACGTTCCCGAACTAAAAATTAATTAATAACTTACTTGTACAAGACTCAAACAACTTAAGGACTATAATTGCGCTTACTAGTACAAAATGATGTTAAATTTTTACGCAAATACGTCCTTAGGAGGCCTCCGAAGAACGATATCATTCGATGATCATAAACACCTATGAATAGCAATGTTCAAACTGAGAACACAATAAAACGCAATACCGTCCCACTCTTGGAGTACCCTATATATATGGTTTACGTAAAATTGGTTCCCCCAGTAAACGAATTATTACAAGTTGTACTTATTATCTTTACATATTCTCTCTAAACCCGAAATAGTACAATACAATGACCCAAATCAAAGAATGAATTAATTACTAATCGTAGATAGTGAAAATATAAATAACAACAGCCAAGTTATAAAATTTAAAACATAAACACTTTTTATTTCACTTCCCTTTTAGTTTGACACGGCTGCACTCCAGATCTGTTATCACCGGCTTCAGGCGTGTCTGTTCCATCTGTGCCAATCAATGGCCCCAAGGTAACTCTGCGAAGACTGCTTATCACTTTGAGCCAAATGGTAGAATGCAGAATCTTTTGGATTTTAATTACGGTTTTCCACCCGTGCGACGTATTGTGCTTAAATTTATTCGTTGGATATTAGAATTACAGTTCAGGAAAAATTTAAGACTGAACAAATTTCTATAAATGTTTAACTCACCAGTTGATGGGACTGGCATACCAAAAAAATATCGGCTTGACCGGAATAATTTTTATATTGGACAATTAAATTCCTGGAGTATCAATACTTCCTCAATCATAGGCAACAACTCCGGTATAGTGAGTTTCAAATCGGAAAAATGATTTCCAAATCTATAGCGATTTAAATAAACTTCACTCACTGTACACAATTACTGCCGATCAGAACGTCGATTTTTAAGTGACCTCTTTTCTAAACTAGTCGTTCAAACTTTTTCTTCCCCCCCTCAACTTCCGAAATCTAATACCCTGTGTTTTCGCCGATAGTGCCAACTTCGAAATGCAAACATTCCTAAAATTAATTCGCCACTAAATATATAATGGATTGCCTTCAACCAGGCGCGGAATTCGTTACAGAACGTCATTTGAATTATTGCATTCGTTTTCAAGGCTCAGTTTATCAATGATAGGTTTCAGTTGAACAAGCCTCGTACATGTTTGGGAATTGAACGGTTCTACTTTATGGATGTGTTCTCCAGCACGAAATAAACAAAAAAATTCATGCAAACATATAGGTCAAATTGAGTTATTACCGAGATATTAAAAGTTAAAGATATTTATTTAAAAATAAAACATTTAGAGTTACTGTTCAAAGTGGTCTCCATTTTGTTGAATGCAGCATTCAGCACCACGGATCAATGCTTCTCTGGCACGCCTTATAATATCAGGACGAGCCTTGATAGTTGGTGCTGCTTCCACCATGCGATTTCTTAGCTCTTCTTATGTGCCAATAGACGTAGAATAAATCATAGACTTGTTCCAGCCCTACAAAAAATAATCTAATGGCGTTAGATTAGGAGAACGTGTTGGCCATTTAACAGGTTCGTTTGGACCAACCTATCGATTACCGTATGTTATGTTTAAATAATCAGTGACAATATGAGAAAAGTGAGCAGGGGCACCGTCGTGCATAAACCACATCCTCTGCCTATTGGCAATCGGAATGTCTTCTAGAAGGTCATACAGAGCATTTAGCAAAAAATGCAAGTAAGATATTCCTGAAGGCCTTGTTGGTAAAAAGAAGAGGCCGATGAGATTGTCACCAAGAAGACAACACCAGACATTTAATGAAAACGTATGTTGGTAATGCATTCTATACAGTGGTGATTGTGGTTGTAGTTTTTTAACAAATATTTTAATCCTAAATTGCTTAGGATTTCTTAAACAATTAAATTCACATCACTAGTTCCGGAGAAATCGTACGTTTGGGAAATAGCGATTTTTGGAGACAACGTAAATAGAAATTGTAAACACAGCTGATACAACCAAAAATATTCATATCGCAGTTATCTTTTGGGGATATTTGTATCAACCCATTGTCTTTTTTTTTCGGTAAAGGAATAAAATTAAAGAATCGCAACAATGTACTTCTATAATACTCCTTATAACTATAAGGATGTTTTTATGTTTGTGTAGTGGCAGAGCTTGCATGGGTTCGATACTTCAACACTACCACGCAGTGTATAAAAATCTTATCCAATTTCCTAATCTGTTTTTGGCAACCGCGGAGTGTTAATGCCAAGAAAAACCTCTTCTGAAATTTCTGTCATTTGGATTCCACGTTGTATTTAATTCATAATAGAACAGTTTTGTAAATGACGTATTTGTAATTTGTATATATAAATATATTTCCATGTAATTAAAGTCATGGTAAAAAAAACTTAGGCCAACTAGCTCAAACATAAACTGTTATCTTAGGGAGTTAAAGAAGTGTCTCTAGTCTCTACTGGTGGCTCCTTCTCGTTTAAGAAGTTGAAACAGTTGAAAAAAAAAATACCTCGTGCAAATTCTTTCAACCCCCACTTTGCTTTAATGTCACCGTAACTAGTTTATCTTTCATCAAGACCAACCTTTACACCGTAGTTAGACACGCTAAAATGCCCCTGGACAGCTACCCATCTGGTACACAGACTGCATTCACCTCCACCTGGTTGGTACAGCTTTCCATGGACTGCCGGCTTTTCCCGTCACATCGTACTTTACCATTTTTTATTTGCGACGATTAAAACCACACTTCGTTTGATGATGCTGTATTCTCTTTTTAAATATTACATTTTTTATGACATTAAAAAAAACAAGAGTAATTAATTTAAAATTTAATAATCGTTGACCGGCGAGGAAGAGGTTATTTTGACACGGAAAACACTTCTAGCCCCGACGGAGATTCAAAGAGAAATGATTGAGTTATTTAATCGAATTTAGAAGCTTGCTTTTACTTGACAACCAATGAAAGTACAAAAATTATGACAGACGGGAAAACTGTCAAGCTGTAGGAATGATTGGTAAATCCAACCATTTTTATTAGACTAAAGCCGTTTATGTATCTGCAAACGAATTTGTGGTTACTACCAGTAAAACGGGAATTCCTGAAAAGAAAAGAGTATTCGTAAACTTACAAATTGAACACCTGAAGCTGTTCGAGAAGTACGGGCGCTTATATAAGCAGCTTGTTCAAAGTCCATTCGCCAAATACTCCCAAAAATCAATTTATCCTGCGGAAGCAGCCAAGCAATCCTAAAAGCAGACCTCAATATGTCTGTATAGGAATCAGGTTATCAATAGATTTGACTCTGTGATTTTATACTCAAGAGTTAATTATTGTTGTTGCTTGTCAAACAACATTAAGCAACGCTATTTTTGAAAGGTGTTTACCGAGGAAAGGTTACGTGAATACATTACAATATGATACATAATCAGCATCTCTACAAGGAAATGCTGCTTTATCTAATAAAAATTTGATTGTTACTAGTTATTTCAAGAAGAAGCATTACATTAAAGTTTTTAGAAGAAGGAAGTGATTACGCGAATAACATTTTGTTATTAAAAATCACAAAATAAATAAAAATATTTTAAACAAAATAATGCTCCAGCTCACATAAATCTATTCATAAATTTGTTGCGTTTTCGCGCTTACTTTCAAATAATCGTGAAATAAGCATGATTTATATGCTCTGAGTTAAATGGATCCAACAGATTTTTATTTTCTCATTCGATGTTTTAAAAATTGTGTGATATACAAAATTCCATTACTAGCAAGTCGACAGATCTTATACTAAACATGTTTATGTTTATTTCTAGGATTGATGTATTTTTATACAGCGTAGTTTTTTTCTAAATATTATATTCAGTCTTGTTGAGACTTAAATATAAAAATGTTCTTGGGATCTACAAAGTTTTATTTAAATCATAATAAAAAGTTCTATAAGTGGTAACGTGAGTATATTATTTAGGTATATAGTTTGAATTTGTTTGAGTAGTATAGTTAATACAACAATTACATCAAATTATTTCAAAATATTATATAAGTAGCGGTTCCAAATGATTTCCTACCTGTTGCTGCTATTCTTGACGCCATTTTAGAGCAACTTAAGGGTAATTTAAAATTTAAGTAGGCGTTAAGGGTATACGAGAATTGAGTTTTTTATAATTCAATTGCTAAATTCCATTTGTATTATACATTTGTGTGGCAATATCAATTATTAACAATCATTAACTAAATCGATTAATTGAAGAACCGATTAATCGGATGAATTGATCATAGAGTCGATTAATCTTATAATCGAGTTGTCAAGTCATTGCATCTCGTGATTGAATAATTGATTAATAGTTGAATCGCTTCTACGGATAATCGGTTATTCGTTGCATTACATAATCGAATAATCATTTAACCAATGATTCTATCAATACAACTGTTTATACTGAAAATATTAGTAGCAAGAATAATCATTGAATCATTTAATTCGATAATCGCTTAATCGCTTAATCAGATGAATCAGAATTGAATAGTGTAATAATCGAACAATCGATCAATACAAGAGTCTATGAATCAAACAGTAGTATGGAAGATATTATTACCAAGGATAATTATTGAATCTCTTAATCAGATAATTCAATAATTGATTCTTCATGGCATTACCTAATTGGATAATTTCTTAAACGAATAGTCTATCAATACAACTGGCTATCAATCAAACAGTCCTGAAAATATTATTACCAGTAATGATTACTGAATATTTCAATCTGATATTCGATTAGTTATTGAATCGCATAATCGTCTAATCGATTAGTCGAATAATCTATCAGTACAACTGTCTATTAATCTAAAAGCCATATTGACAATATTATTACTAAGATAATCATCGATTACTCGTTGAGTCGCTTATTTGAATAATAGCTTATTCGTTGCATTACCTAATTGGATAATCGATTAAGCGAATAATCTATCAATACAACTGTCTATAAATTAAGCAGCTTTACTGAAAATATTATTACCAACAGTAACAATTGAATTCTTTAATGGGATAATCGATTAATTGGTGAATCGCTTATTTGAATAATTGGCTATTCGTTGCATTACCTAAATGGATAATATATTAATCGAATAATCTATCAATACGACTGTTCATTAATCAAACAGCCGTACTGAAGATATTACTACTAAGGTTAATCATTGAATCTCTTAACCAGATAATTGATTAATCGTTTCATCCCTTATTTGAATAATTGCTTAATTAATTAAATAATTAATCGAATAATCTATCAATACAACTGTCTATTAATCAAACAATCGTACTGAAAATATTGTTGCTAAGGATATCGATTGAATCTCTCAATCAGATAATCGATTAATCGCGAATCGCTTATTTGTATAATTGCTTAATTAATTAATTAATTATTCGAATAATCCATTAAAACAACTGTCTATTAATCTAACAACCGTACTGAAAATATTGTTGCTGATATCCATCGAATCTCTCAATCAGATAATCGATTAATCGTGAATCGCTTATTTGAATTATTGGTTATTCGTTGCATTACCTAAATGGGTAATCTATTAAACGAATAATCTATCAATACAACTACCCATTAATCAAACAGCCGTACTGAAAGTATTACTACTAAGGTTAATCATTGAATCTCTTAACCAGATAATCGATTAATCGTTGAATCCCTTATTTGAATAATTGCTTAATTAATTAAATAATTAATCGAATAATCTATCAGTACAACTGTCTATTAATCAAACAATCGTACTGAAAATATTGTTGCTAAGGATATCCATTGAATCTCTCAATCAGATATCGATTAATCGTGAATAGCCTATTTGAATAATTGGTTATTCGTTACATTACCTAAATGGGTAATCTATTAATCGAATCATCTATCAATACAACTGCCCATTGAAACAGCCGTACTGAAAATATTACTACTAAGGTTAATCATTGAATCTCTTAACCAGATAATCGATTAATCGTTAAATCCCTTATTTGAATAATTGCTTAATTAATTAAATAATTAATCGAATAATCTATCAACACAACTGTCTGTTAATCAAACAATCGTATTGAAAATATTGTTGCTAAGGATATCCATTGAATGTCTCAATCAGATAATCGATTAATCGTGAATCGCTTATTTGAATAATTGGTTATTCGTTGCATTACCTAAATGGGTAATCTATTAATCGAATAATCTATCAATACAACTGCCCATTAATCAAACAGCCGTACTGAAAATATTACTACTAAGGTTAATCATTGAATCTCTTAACCAGATAATCGATTAATAGTTGAATCCTTTATTTGAATAATTGCTTATTCGTTGCATTGCCTGATTGGATAATCGATTAATCAAATAATCTATCAATACAGCTGTCTATTAATCAGACAGTCGTACTAAAAATATTATAATATTATTGTTAAGGATATCCATTGAATTTCTTAATCGGTAATCGATTAATCGTTGAATCGCTTATTTGAATAATTGGTTATTCGCTGCATTATCTCACTGGATAGTAGACTACATCAATACATCACCACTGTCTCTTAATCAAACAGACGTAGTGAGACTATTATTGCTAAAGATAATCACTGAACTTCTTAGTCAGATAATCAATCAATCGCTGAATCGCTTATTTGAATAATTGGTCGGGCGTCCCTTACATACTACCTAACCATTCATGCAACCTGCACCCTAAACTTCACTAAGCGAAATGCGGTCGCTCCAGTCGGGATTCGAACACCCCAGCCGATTGATCACATTTCGCTGTGACTTCGAGTGACAACCCGTATCCGCACTACTCCACCGAGGCCCCTAATCGAATAATCTATGAATACAACTGTCTATTAATCAAACATCTGTGTTGAAAGTATTATTAGCATGAACAATCATTGAATCCTATAATCGGATAATAGATTAATCGTTGAATCGCTTTATCGGATGATCTTTTATTCATTGCATTACCTAATTGGATAGTAAAAGCTAGTTCTAGTTCATATCGGCAGCTTCGTCATGTAGATTTGATAATTTTAACAACGATTTCGATATTTTATCAGTTTCGAACAAACCCCAAGCAAAACTCTTGTATTTTTAACCCCATTTATTTATTGTTACTTTCAGTTGAAACAATGTATTGAGCTGGTCGATTTTCCTTAAATATTGAGTAAAATATACGAATGCATCAGATTCAGCAAATTCTTCTGTTAAATCGGGGATGGCTCAGTGGTAGAGAGCCAAGCTTTGGATGTAATAGTCCAAACGCTTTCCGGTTCGAATCTTCCCAGGGTCGGAAATTTTTCTAATCCCCTGGGTGGTCGGTACTGGCTCCGGTCTCCATTTGCCATTGGGGATCAAATTAATGGCACTCCTCGAATGACGGTGGCATTAGAGGAGTAACAAGACCATAAACAAAAACATTCACACACAACAGGCAAGTCAAGCACGGTTTCGCACCAACACGGTAACCCGCAGAGTCGGGCCCTGTTGTGCATAGCACAAACTAGCTTACCCTTGCCCCACACCGCCTCGACACTGCGAAAGCGGTACAAACGAGAATCATGATAATAATAATAAGTATTCTGAATTTTCAACTACGCAAAAGTTGTTAGATATATTATATTTAAATTCGTAGTGAATTACGACGTATGCTCATGCGTAGAGCGCAGGGTTTAGAGAAGGAAAGGTTGATGCAGGTGGAAGGTATACGGAATTAATATAGACAATACACTGGCCGACAGATTCAGGATTTAAATCTGATTAAAAAATTTACAGTTGTTGCGAAGGTGTGGAAAATAAGAAAGCTTATTAAATATTTCTTAAGTTAACATCATTATTTTCGTTTGAGAAGCATCAAATGTTATAGAATATTATTAATATATGCATTAAAATAAAAATTTTATACGAACAATATAAGAAAAACAAGTTAATCAAGAGAAACTTCTAACGTACTATAATTTGAATAATATCAAAATGTTTGCCTGAACTAGGTATCTATTTTAAATTCGTGGCCCCTATAATTGAAATACTATTTGTAGATAGAATGTAATCATTCAATATCGTGATGTAAGCTTTCAAATTAAATATCAGGCCCGTATCTAACTTTTGGAGCCGTATTAACAATCCTTATGATCTCATGCCTTGAATTATTTTGAAAGTGTGCTATAATGTTTGTATAAATTTTGTTACTAACTTACCTTATTTAAAAAATATTCATTAATTAAACATTACCAAGATTTAAAAAGACTGGTGTTCCAAAATCTAGAATGAAACTCATGCTTAGTATCTTCTTCGATAAACAGGGAGTGATCCCTTAAGAATTTGTGCTTGAAGGACAAATAATAAATAGTGCATGCATTAGTGACTGCAATTTTCAGAAAGGGTAGTTGGTTTTTGTTGTATGACAATGCACCCGCCCATTCTGCACTATGAAGTCAATTCCCGTGAAGTACGGTGTTGTTGTAATCAATTACCCCTCCCATTCACCTGACTTGACGCTAGCAGATTATTTTCTCTATCCAAAAGTGAAAACTATTCGCAGAGGAAAAAATATTTCAGGATGTAGATATAAAATTGAAAGAAGTTCCTTCGCACGCCTGTGCTTACTGTTTTCAAACAATTTAGAATATTTCAACAAGTGTATTAAAATCCCGGTAGTAGATTCTGAATTGGTAAATGTTAATTATTGGAAACTGCTATGTTTGGCATGCAATTTGATATGACATTGGAGCACACGTGTATGCATATAACAAAGCCACCTACATTTTGACGTTGAAAAGCGTGTACTGTTGGCAAGATTAAGCAGTTCTTTGTTGTCCCAAGGTGATCCAAGGAGAAAATACTTTTCGTGTTACAACACATTTATTCATTGGATATTTAGGTTAATTTAATTGCGAAGTGTTTGTTTCTGTCTCGTGCCTCGTCTTCATCCCTTCGCGATTTACATTTTCATTTAATTATAATCCTTTTTGTGTTAGCGGACAAAACATTCAAAGAAGAAGAATGTTTATTGATAAAATGGTACTGCAGTTTTCATCAATTCAAACAATAAATTAACAAAATCTTAAAAGCTATTACAAATAAGTGTTTCAGTAGTAACCTATTAATGAAGCACATTAATTGGTTAGGAGTAAAACAATAATGAAAAGGTTACTAATGATTTGAGGTAATACATGTTCGTGACAGCTTGCTGTGAAAGGGAATTGTGTTTCACACTTTTTCGATCAAGTTTACTCAGTAACAGGTGTTTGCCCAAATATTAGACTAACAACCCCTTATGTATGACATTACCAATCCTTCATGATTGTAATAATATTCACTGATACGATATGATAGGCATTGTTACATAGGTAACCTTGCTTGTGGGATGTTAGCCAATATTTTTATTAAAACAAAGGCGAAAGTAATACAGAAACTTATTTACACTAAAAATTTTATAGAACAGCTTGCAGTAGCAATCCCCCCTAAGAAACACTCTAACCAGGTCTATATGTACTGAAGATTAGTAGTTCACAACTTGACTTTTCTGCTTTGAACAAAGATTATATACTACCCTTTTGGAGGAAGTACGTGTTACTGTTATGAGAAAGGTTTAAGAAGGCAACCTGATTAAAAAATACTAAGCACCACGTGTGGTTTGTAATGGCAATTACGTCGAGTAGTAGGATGTAAGGAGCGTAATAATTAATTGATCCAACTGTTATGTTCTTTTAAAATTTGCCGCTTGATATGAATTAATTTTTTAATTTGATTGCCGCTCTATAGGATTTAAAACGTTATTTGAATTGCCGTTTGTATGTTAACAGTTTTGGTTATATTGCGTCTTTCTAAAATTGAGTTATGTTGACAGTTCCTTTTGTGTCGAAATTGCCGAATGTTGTTTTTCTCGCACTTGACCTCGCACATTTCCGAGAACTCACGTGTCCCTTATTCTGGAACATTTCATCTCATTTCGTAATATGGTGCAATCTTTTTTGGGGGGCAAGTGCAGATTCCCGTGCGAAAGTTAGTCAGCCTTCCATCTTTCATGGCTCCGGTCTTCCCAAATTACATCTTTAGGGAAGGGCCGTAAATAAGTTGGGCGGCTTTTGGGTTTTTTTTCTCGAGGGGTATCCCTTATGCGTGTTTCGTTCGCTGTTTTATCAAGGGGTATAAACAGACCATCGGCTACTGCCGGATTTAAAGAAAACACTAGATTCAACCCCGGTAAAGGCAATTCTTTGTGAATTGACCGATCGCCTTTGGGCGGATTAATTTTCGAGACCAGCTCCCGTCTCTCTAAGGTTACCGTCGGTGCGAAGAGCGCATCAAAGTTCCGAGACCCTGGCTGGTGACTTCATTCAATCCAGTCTACGGGAGCGTATCTGTGGATTTTTTCTTGCATCATCCTGTTTAACTACTCCCCGGAATTGTGCCTGCCTCCTCTGGAATTCAACGTAAAGAAGCAGTTTTGTGCAGTGTAAAAGAAACCTTTTTGCTCGCGTTAACTTGCAAACTTCAAATTTTGCTTTCATGTAAATAGAAAGACGACCTTCACCTATGTGGTGTAAGTTGTTAATTAAAAAACTACCAGATTATATTCTGTTTTATTCTTGTGAACTTCAGCGTCCCTGGTGTACGTAGTTGTATGAAAAACGTAAATTCCGTTGCACCAGTGGCGGCGAGTTTCGTTCAAAAATTAAAAATATGTAATCCGAACTTATAGCGTTATCACTTCTTGTCATTTTCTTGTACTGTCATTTCTAACAATTTAATTATATGTGTGTTACAAATTTACTGCCTCTTACTGTGTCTTTTGTACTTGTTTGTGTACGTATTTTGCAAGCTTCAAATATATTTGGTCCATTCCCACAAGCTGTTGGCTTCTCGGCCTTCCACGAGGACCTACAATCAGCTGGATTTGGAAGGTGGCGCCCACTTATTTTGACTTACTTTTCCACCTATCTGGTTACGGGTCGTCGGAAAAGCACGATTGGCCCGTACCACAACATCTGAAATTTGGTAGGCTGAAGAGTCAACGTATTTCCTTTGGAAGGTAGCACAAAGAATTCTGAGCTGTGTGGGAACTAGTTGTCACACATTAGTTAGATTTTATTTTCGTCAAAATTATTTATGAATGCTAGGAGTACTACTATGTAATAGCATTGTTAAATGATGGCCATGGAAAGCAGCTTTACAGAAACCATGTAGTCTTCCTATAATTAGGAGGCAGAGTCAAAAAACGTTTTCGAACAAAATTTATTGAAGCAATATCTAAAACGGTATGTTATTTTCCGATGTAGGTCCCATTACGTTCTGTGAATGTCCTTCACCATTTTGGAAGCGTTTGAATACCCGAGGTAAATATTTCTTTTGGTCGAGTTCAACCATTCATGCACCGACTGAATCACTTCATTATTGCTCTGAAATTCCTTTCCATCTACTGCCTCGTTAAGTAGACCAAAGACAAGGTAGTTCGCTTGGGGCGAGGTCGGGGGTACAAGAATGATATGGTAGACATTCAAACTTCCAATATCGAATTGTTGCCACCGTGGTGCAGAGGAATGCCACAACCCAGAAATCAGCACCTTTTGGTTCTAAGTATGTCACACACGCAATAGTAACCCCATTAGGCATGTACTCCTGTAGTATTAGCTGTCTTGCATCCCAATAGTGGGTCAGCATAACGTTTCCTGCCGAGAGCTGTGTACGAAATTTTTCTTTTGTGGTTGTCGAAGTGGTATAACGGCATTCTTTTCTTGCTCGGTTGGTTTCGGGTTAATGATAGTTCACCCAGGACTCATCCACAATCACAATCCTTACCAGAAAGTCATCTTCTTCTACTTCATATTGTCGTAAAACTTCTTTACAAGTTCTATCAACCCGTTCTTCAATTCTGGAGTCAATTGCTTTGGTAGCCACCTGGCTTACACTTTATGGAACTGTAGGATGTCATGCAAAATGTAATGTAGTGGATCATGGATTATATTCAAATCTTCAGCGGCTTCATCAAGATACTCCGACGATTTTCTTTCACTAAGGCTTCAACCGCAACAGTTGATTCAGGCGTCATAACAGGGTTTACTTGACCAGGTCGGGGAGAACCCCCTATGGAAATCAATTTTTGAACGTGTTGTTCCATTCATACACAAGTTTCAGTGACAAGCATGAATTTCCATATAGTAGTTTTATTCTACAATGGATATCAACGGGGTTCACCCCTTCACTGTGCAAGAAACGAATAACAGAACGTTGCTCATTCCTGGTGCAGTGCTCTAGTGCAGCTGCCATTTTTAAACCGTAGCTGTGTAAACATTTTCAATTGTTACTATGATATGTCATCAGCAAGGTCTTGTACATCTAAAAAATAATATTTTTATCAACTTCTACATTAAAGTTCCGTTCGGTACACTTTTATGGCACTTTTAAGGTTTACATTTGACTCTGCTTCGTATTTTATAGTTATCATTTTTCGTTTGGACGGCAATATAACTAACAGGTAATGGCAATTAAATACATATGAAAGCTTTTACAATATTGGTCCTACATCTCTTTCCAGTACCAGAGTATTTAAAAAAATCGGAATTCAGAAATGTGGAAATACATAAACATTGTCAGCACTCCGCACTTCCATTATTTGTTAATTGTCTTATAATCAGAAACATGACATCAGGTTGCAGCTGAATAACATTTTATATCAAGTAATTTTTCGTTATTTGTAAACCACTAGCAACAAAATATGCGCCAATTATGATCTGGTAGTAGTACTTCCCAAAAAACGTCTATGTTGTAGGGATACAATTTAAGTTTTGCTTTAGTGTTTTATAACACTTGTCAAAAGATAAGTTTATCTCTTGCAAAAGTTTTCTTAAAGATGCAATTAGTTTGTTCTATATTCTTTGTCTTACATGTTCATCGGTTTCTTTTTTGTAAACGGTTTGTCTGCCACTTCTAGATTTATGCGATACACTGTCCGTACCTCTAGAACCAATTACGGTATTTCTGCCAGCACAGCAGAGGTTATCTTTATGTTGTTCTATCTAGATCACCTTAAGTACAGTTCAGAATTCACTAAAGAAAAACTACAGCAATTATCGATTGTTGAGATTGAAATATAGATTTGCTTTGGCCTATGTATTTGCACCAGCTATAGAGACGTCTTGTGATTCATAATAGAAGAACGCCTTTTAAGAATTACTGGCTTACACTACACCAGAAATACTATTTTAAAGTAAACACCAATTCTGGAAGCTTTCTCAAGAAAATAGCAAGTTCCTCCTGCATACGTTGCCTTGCATGTTCATTCATTCATTCACGGAAAACATACAGACTGTCAGCACTTCACACTCTGATTGTTTGTAAATTTTCAAGTAGGAAAATTAAAAAAATATTAAATCGTGTAATTTGTCATTATTAATTAACTGACTTGTAAAACACAAAACAACAAACAACAAAATATGCTTGCATTATGATTTGGTTGTAGCAATTGTTGTAAGACCTACAATTTCTGGAGATACAATTTCAGATCTTTTTTTATACTTTATAGCAAGTACCAAATGATAACTCTACCACTTAGAAAAGCTTTTTTAAGAAAGTAGCTGCTCCGTTCTCCACACGATGCCTTACATGTTCATTGGTCTATTCACACTAAATTGTTTGTCTGCCACTTCCCGATTTATGTGATACACTACCCGTACCTTCAAACATATTTACCGTAATTCTGACAACACAGCAAAAGTAATCTTCTATCTAGATTATCTTTAGTACAGTTCAGCATTTACCAAACGAAAACGTAAGTCATTAGGGATTTATATAATCGAATATTAGTTTTGCTTATTTATATTTGTGCTGTTGTACATTTAACTGCACCAGTTATATCGACGCGTCAGTGTGGTCCAGTGATTAGAGCACTGGGCATCAGTGTTGAAGATTGGGAGTTCAAACCCCTGACTAGATGCCTGGCGGGCGGCCTACCTCGTTGCTTTAAATAATTGGGTACCTGAGTTCGAATGAATAAGGGGTAATAATGCGGTTCCCTAATGTGTGATGCTCACCACATCACCACGTTTCATTAATTTTGCACGCCACAACCGTCGACTGACCTTCCGTCTTGCAGGTCAAACCCTTCCATGGGGTGTAGAGCCTCTTCATTATTATTATTATTATTATTAATCATATCGACGTTTTAAGATTCATAATGGAAGAAAAACCTTCACGTGTTAGTACCTAACTGGACAAAAATTAGCTGCTGACTTATTTGATCAGGAATTCTATTTTTAGGCAAGCCTTAGAAACAGTAACCCAAACGCGAATTTTTACCCAGTACCTAGGAGCTTCACGAAATACATAAAGATTGCCTGTCCCTCCACATTCTGATTGTTTGTGAATTTATATAATCAGAAACATAAACCTAGGTTTCATCTAACGAAATGTTAAATCAAGTAAAGTATTCATTAAGTAACTGGCGAATCACATAACAAAATATGCGAGTACTATAGTTTGGCGGTAGCAGATCCTGAAAAACTTGTATTTTGTAGGAATGATTAAAATCTTTCTTCCGTATTTTATGGCAAGTACCAAAAGATAACTCTACCTCTTGGGAAAGTTTTCTTAAAGAACGCTGCCCTACATGTTCATCGGTATCTCTACAGTAAATTCTTTGTCTGCCACTTCCAGATTTATGTGATACACTGCTGGTACTTTAAAACAAATTTAGCGTATTTATGGCAACACAGCAAAGGTTATCTTTATGCTGTTCTATTTAGATTACTTTTCGTACAGTTCAGTATTTTCCAAAAGAAAACTTAAGTCATTGTGGACTCATATGATTGATATTATGCAGATTCGCTTATGAATATTTGTGCTGTTGCTGTATATTTAATTACACCAATTATATCGACGTTTTGACATCCTTAAGGTATTAGTACCTGACTGCATGAATTAGTTACTGACTTACATTTCATCAGAAGTATTATTTTTAGGTAAAACCCAATTCAAGAGCATTAGCCTCTATTTTTACTCGGCACCGAGGAGCTTCACGTAATACATGAAGATTGTTACCATCCCATATTCTAATTGTTTATGAATTCGCATAATCAGGAAAACCAAGTAATTCGTCGTTATTAATTAAGAGACTTAGTCACAACTATCAACAAAATATGCTTTTTTGCTGATTTCGGCGGTAGCAAATTTTGAAAAAGCAGCAGTTTGTAGAGATATGATTTAAGATCTTTTTCACTACTTTATAGCTAGCACCAAATGATAACTCTACTTCTTGGAGAAGCTTCCAAGAAGAAGTCCTCCAAACGTTGCCTTACGTGTTCCTAGGTCTCTTCATTAAGAATGATTTGTCCGCTACTTCCAGATTTGCGTGATACACTGCCTGTATCATTAAGTAAATTTACCGTATTTCTGAGAGCACAGGAAGAGTTTTCGTCAAGGAAAGCAACTGCAGGAAACTTCTGAGGGAGTTCATTAAACGCTCTTATTCACCGTTTCCATTAGCACCATTTTTGGTGGTAACCGTTTTAGTACCAATTGACCAATTGGATTGACCTTGATTATTTATTTTCTGCGCTGAAGGTCGTGGGTTCAATTCCCAATAGCGGAACATCTGATTTTTAACGGCCGTTCTCCCTCGCAAGACAATGGGAACCATCCAGGCATTCTGCCTAGTAAATTGGCTCTGGGGTAGCAGTGTTTACACTTCCCGTGGTTTGGAACCCACGTTAAGCTGTAGGTCCTGTATGTTTGTGGTACTTTTAAACGCGCAACACAGGCATAGGGGAGAAGGCCGCTACGTCTCGTAAGACATAAAGCACTCGACGATACGATATGACATTTGTTGGGCAAAAATAATAATTATGACAACTTAACGTAATCAAAGACGTATGTTCTGTTTTACACAGCCAATCTTAATTGAATATTTTATTGATCATACGGTATAATAGGAGTTTATCTTATAGTGATAAGGTCCTTAGCGTGCTATAATACTCTTTGCTTTAAGTATATTTGCCTTACAAACTTACTTGAAGTACTTTTCTGTGTTGTAATAACATATAATTCGGAAGCCTTATCCTTCGGCTTTTTTTTATGTAATTCTCGGTACGCGTATTTACCTAAACTTTAATCAGCTCGCATATTGAAGTTAATAAGATTGTAGTATCAAGGCGCGGTAGACGGCGTGTCTGTAGGTGGGGGAAACGGTGTTCAGCGTCGCGGCGACTGCAGTGGCGTGTAGCGCCCGCTCCGAGCATGAGGGGCGCGTGGTGTGTGCAGTGAAAGCATGGCTTCAACCAGCAGGTATAGCTCGTATAATTGTCTCACCAGCTGGGATAGTTACGACAAAATACCCAGGTAAAAATATTTTTCACGACTTACAAAAAATTAAATAGTTTAGCTTGGTAAGAGCTTCACGAACAAACTTGTAATTTGAGTTAAGGATGATTAAGTTGAGAGAAACTTCCGTAACTCTTACAAAACAATATGTATTACAAATCGTGCCATACAGAACCCTAATTAATCCAGAATTGTAATGAGAATAATTTGTTTGTAATGATTCAATTGTTAAAAAATAATTATATCTTACACATTTGCTCTGTAAGGATAGTCTTCTTCCTTACAACTTTTCAACTAATAAGAATTTTATTAAACAGACCATGCTATTGGATTAAATTTGACAAAGGGCCGCTCTTAAAAGCCCATTTCAAAACAAAGCTGCCTCACTAATTTATTTTTTCTGCCTCAAAAGCTTGGTCTATTCCACTACAAAGTAAAATAAATATTTCGCGTCATACAAAAAGGGCCTCTCACTCGCAGATGACTACAGATAAAACTCGTTTCAATTTATTTACAGAGGCACATCAAACTTGTTTCTATATTAAATAACTTTGTTGGTGGTCGTAGTGTAAATAATAAGAATTTAATTACACAAACCGGTTGCCGAATTTTGCGTAATTAGTTTTGATAAAGAACGGAAGGCGTTTGGAAAACCTTTCAAAACTGGGCTTTGGTACCCATTTATTTTCTCTTGAAAAGCTTGCCAAGGTATTGGTTTCCTGTGAACGCAAATAAAATAATCTTTTACTCTTAATTACTAATTGAATTCGTTGTAGTTTTACAATCAGCGGAATAATTCTGAACGTTTTCCCATTTCCATCTTCTCAAATTTTATCTACCCAGGGAATAACATCTTGGTGTTCCTCAAACTGAATCATTTTTCTGCAAGTTTAAGTAGATGATGGTGGATAAGTTTGTACAGATTTTGTAGATTAATTGAAAATTTTGATTGAAATTATATTAGGATGTTTCACGCAAGTAATTTCAAATCGACGTAATTTGCTCTTAGTTTACTTCTCATGGCGTTTCATAAAGAGCAATTACATAAAAATCCATACAGCTTTAAACATGAAAGCTTCCCTAATATCTAAGAAGCACTTTCTAAAATGGTGAACAGTACCAAAACAGGAAAGGAAACATACCTTAATTACATGTTTCAAATTAATTAATAAGGAAATGCAATAATATAAATAATATTTATTAACTAGAAACCAGTAAAAAACTAATAAACACGATGGATTCGTTAATTACATTTTCAGGCTTATTCGGAAATTACAATTAAAAATTTCCCAATAGAATTGCTCAATAATTTGTATAGTGCGAGTCACAGCGAGCGGTCGGGCGTTATGGTGTAGATAAAGGACGCTAGAGGTCAGCAATTCTCACCTTCTGTTCTTAATTGCCCTTCTCAGTTTTATTAATGTGTTACCATATGTGTACGTTTGTATTAATTATCGTACCACGTTCCATGAAATAAACCAGCAATACGCTTTTCCTGTCCCAAAAAAGCAGCCATAAGCTTTCGGTTCTCAAAAGTTTGGACGAACTTGTTGGCTATGGGGAACTTGCATGCTTCCACTGCATCCAAGTCTCATCGCCAGTCACAGTATGATTCAGGTACTCATCACTACCAGTTTCGTAGCGCAAGAAGTAAACTTTAATCAACATATTTGGCAACCACCTTTGAGGAAATGTCGCCACAATTTCTGATATCGTAAAATCTTCATTTTCTTTTTAATGTTTTCCACAAGATTTTCGTTAACAACAGAAGGTTTCCCACTTTAGCCATCTATGAAATTTTTACACGGGTGTCACCTATCGTTCTCTAAACCTCAAATATTTGACTGTAAATTTCGGCAGCGTTTTCGCTTCTTGCGTGGAGAAAACGAATCGTAGGGCGTGCATCACACTTGAAGAGATTGCCAATCGTAGTGTTCATTTTAGCGCTTTATTATACAACCCAAAACAGTAAAGTGACGCGTGGCTAGTTCATCAACCACTAAAGCACCCCCGCAGTACACCAAATAGACTACGTCCTTCATTTGGCGGGAATATTTGAATGGCTCTTAGTTATATACCATTATTAATTGAAATATTTTGTTGAATATATACGGTTTAACCAATTAAAAGCAATTGTAAATTGTTAATTCCAAATAGCAGTTTTGGTTTTCTTTCTGAAATTTTACTAATATAAGCCTTTTTTTTGGAATTTTTATACTATACTTACTTGAAAATAGTTTTCAGAACAATATTTAATACATGACGTAAACGAAATTTTCACATTACAGTTGTATTAGGAAGATTTATATAGGGTTTCTCAACAAAGTTGGAATGTGTGCAAACTGCATGAAAAATTGTATTATACTAGATTTTATGTTCCTCCAATTCTTAGAACATGTTTGTAAACTATATTATTATGAGTGGCTATTATTATTGTTATTTATACAACGAATAAGAATATTTTATCTTAAAAATATGTAAATAATTGTAATTGTTTAACAAATATTTGTCCCATTTAATAGGCGAACCCAGTTGCTTGCGAGAGTTGTTTTTTCTACTGCACCAAAAAGCCTCAATATATTGTGGTTACTTTCATGTTAAATCAATATATGTTGAATACATAAAAAAATTCTTGTGGTAGATTAAACAATCCTGATAATGATAATACAGTCAATATTCTTACTCAAAGTATCATAGGGCGATTCTGACCCAGAGGTTAGCGTCTTAGACTTCTATGCTGAAGGTCCGAGGTTCAGTTCCCCGCTGTAGGTCCTCTATGTCTGTGGTAGTATAAGACGCTCACTAAAGACATATGAGCGAACATCGTAAAAGACAAAGCATACAAAGAAGAAGATGGGCCTGCAAGTTATATTAATATATAATTTTTGAATGCGTTTCATTGCCTTGGAATCCCTGTATGTAGCTACGATGGTCGTTGTGTCTCCAACACTGACATCATCGTTTTTACGGAAGTACGATGTAAATTTAATAAGTAATTGTACAAAAATATTAAACTTGTTGTTTTAACACCTAAATTGTGAAGTACTTAAACCAAATCCATGAATTACAAAGACCAAACCACTTTAAACGATAGAATAAATAAATATATTTAGTGTAGCACAACAAAAATATTATATCGTTTAGGTACTAATATTAAGTACTAGCGCCATTTTAAAAATTAGGTAATAGGATTTTACGAAGCTAAAACTTACAGCAGCTAATTTTTTACGATATATTTTGGCCTTTATGAACTAATTTGGCATCTGCTTTAATGTATTTACAAAATTTCCCAAAGGTCTTCCTTTTTAGTATATAAGCATTTCGTTTTTAATTAAAATAATATAGCAGTAATTGCGCTCGTCCTATTTAATCATTATGCTAAAAACATTTTCAGAAAACGCGGACGTTGCTGGTTTTCCTAAGAAGTATGATACACAATTTAAATAATAATTTTAAAGCGAAGTTTAAATTTTCTTAAATTATTAATGTCGCTGCTCAGTTTGTTTATTATCTCTAGGATAATTTTGTGAATTACTAATCATTCTAAAATATGCGTATTCTTGTCAAAATAGTTGGTGATCTCTTACTTGTTGCCCTATAAAGTGTGCTATCGACGACAGAGGGACCTACAGCTTAACATAGGCTCTGAACCACAAAAATGCACGGCAGGTTTAAGTAAAATATGTGATTGATGTGAAACCATACCGCTCTCATTCCTAAACAGGATTTGAGCAATGTAGGCAACCCAAACAACAGCCGAGAAATGTTGGAGGTTGCCCTAATGCCTTCCAATGGAGCCGTAATATTTTTAATAATCTTGTTTAGTTGATGGTAGAATTTTTAGCGCGAATAAAGCACACCTAAGTTGTCGCTATTACGGTGATCTAAAATTATATTTAATGCAATTTTTGCAGGAGAATGATTCGGTAATGGATCATATGTTTACAATGTAGTTATACATCTGGTATTATTTTATTACTAAAGTAAATATATGGTGTTGTATCAATTTTCACAATAAAGCAATTTCAATTGATTTACCTCTCCAGGTACATAAATGGGGTATTCAAGACGGGATGGCTTGACCTAGATCCACATTAAATTTTTCAGAAACAATTTATTTTACAATAAGTTGTCTATTTGTTTTTCATTAACCGTACTAATCTTGCCAATATAGTTACAGCCTATAGAGATACTTTATAATTCGATACATCGTTAGAGTTTCCTGTTTTTGATATCGGTACATCTCTCGGTAGCTTCAAATAGCTAGGGAATTGACTGAATACGCATGTTAAACAAAAAGGTTAACGGTTCAATTATTGTGGACTTGACCTTTTTTTACCATAATAGTTCCAATGTTATTAGCTGCGGAAGGTTTGCTCTGCCCTACAAATTGTTTTACTGATTTACTTCCCAGTCATTCATAATTAACATAGTAGTTACCGCAGTTGGCAGAGCATTTGCTTTGTGAATGTTTTACAACGTGTTATTTCACAATCTAGGCAGTTCTGATGCAACGAATATAAATGTTTTATTGCAACCCATCACACACAATTTCTCAATTCGGCTTTGGAAATAGTGAAATCTTCGTGCCTGTAACCTTCTCTGTTGTTTCTGTTCGAACTCGACGTTAAACTGTAGAGATTTGGTGCTTCTATTTTATTGCTAAGGAGAATCACGAGAAACCCCCGGTGTGCAAACAAAACTGTTAGGATTGTTTGATAATAATGTAAAGCAGGAGTGGACAACCCGCGGGCTGCATGCAGCCCTCTAGGGTCAATCGTACGGCACACGTAGCTTCGTCAAACAAATCTTTACCGTGCATATTGTTTCGTTCAGAATCTTATGGTATTGCGGCGATTGATTTTACCAGTCCAATATATCCATATTTAGTGACACTCATAAAAATTTTCTGTATGACCGTACAAGTCGTCACTGTCAGCCGAATACTTATAATTTATCTTCACTTAAGTTACGGTTACCCTATTAGCCCAGCTTACATTTCTTTTCATCCTTCTTTATTTTAATATTAACTTATGTACGAAACAATATGAAATTGAGTAACATAACATAAAATTAGAACTAACTAAGAAACAATTTACATGAGCAAAAATTGAAAACTTTGCAGGGATTTGCTTTGAAAGCCAGTTGTTGGCTGTTACATTTTGATTAGTTCTTTCTAATGGTTTCACTAATCGCAAAACTGATGGTATTAACAGTGAATCTGTGACGTGGTCTACTAGAACCTACTACAACCCCAATAGCTCGCAGGTTCCCACCGGAACGTTAGCGACTGCCGCCACGCCAGTTGGCAAACTAAATGAAGAGAACATACCCGGGTGGCTCGCCACTCCTCTTTTAAAGCTGTTCCCGCAGGAGCGGATTTAAGATTGCGTAGAACGAAAAATATACTTTCAGACTTAATATAGCGTCAACAAGAAACCCTTTTATTAGAGGTGGCGTATGACGCCGCCACTGGTTGTTCAAATGGCCGGATTCCTCAAAGAGGTTTTCTGTTAAGATTTCCTATTGACAAAAGAACCAGCTCACCTAAATCTACAAGATAATGGTAGAACTAAATTAGGCTCGAAATACAAACAACTTAGCATAAGTTTAGCCCAACATGACATAAGGTATATCCTCCGTGATAGTCAAAGCCTGCACAACAAATAGGGGACTTGCATTGTAAAAGCACCCTACAAGATCGTAGAGAATGGGAAAGCACATTTAAAACCACCTACCATTCAAACAGATTATCAGGTTAACATGTCGACATTGTATTAAGCAACACTTTTAGAAGTAGAATATACCAAATAGTTGTTGCATAATTGGACTAGAATCACATATCGGTTTTAATTTCTTTTACCAGTAGCTAAAATTTATCAATCTAGATTTTAAATTGATCAATTGAATGCAACGAATTTGATAATCAGATAGACGAACAATGTATCTATACAAAAAATCGACGCTATAATCAGCAGCAACACAGAAAACATCATAAAATGATCAAGGTAGCTACAAAACATAAAAGTAATTGCATAACCAAACTGGATGAAAGAAAAAAGTAGATTTAGAAGACCATAGCAAAATAGTAAAGAAACTATTAAACAACTTACTATATCAAACAAAAAAGGAATTAGATAACTATCGAATGAGCAATTATCAATGTTATCCTCAAAATATTTAATCGATTGGCTCCTACTTATGGAAAGCTACTAATAAAACGCCCTTAAGAAACAACACAGTATTGCATCAATAGTATCTAATATTAAGACTTATATAGCAGACCAAGAAAAGCGCGAGGTGTTCATCACAACAGTTAATGTTAACAACTATAAATGCTTCCATTCTTACGACTGCGGTAAAAACAGATTGAACATACAATACTTTCGGAAATAAAGGTTTCTATACAGAAATTACCAAAGAAGAAACCACCAGGACATAACCAATAACTAAAGTAGTTCTTGAAAACCTCAACAAGGAAGGTAAAACCTTCGTTAGCATAATATTCAGACTTTGTATGATCATAGGATATTTTCTAAAGCATTGGAATGTTATCCAATTCGTTTACTAGTCTGTAGTATATGTACACAACAGAATGAACAAAGTCTTAGTATCATGCAATCAATCACCAACTAGAAATACGGAAAGAACAGAAGAGAACTCTGACCACAAACTATTCACCAGTTTTGACAGAATATGGATGGATTTGTGCTAAAAACTAGTGAACAGCCAATAGCTACGGTATCTTGTTATTCCGATATCTTGCAAACCGTCGTTTCGTTGTCAGAATGAATGGTACACTTTTAATGCTAAGAGATATCAATTCAAGTGTTCCACAGTGATCCATAATCGGGCCTGTGCTGTACAATATATACCAATATCAAATTACGAATAGGTGCCCATCTAGCCATATTTGCTGACGACACGGTAATTATAACTATTTCTCGCTCTGCGATTTCGGAGCATCTCTCGTCTTCATGTTTCCAATAACTTTCTTCAACCTTCTCTGTTCTTGTTACGGGCCAAACGAGCTTTTCCGTCGACCCGTAACTGGATAGGTGGAAAAAAGCTACAGCTTAGCTTAGAGGAGTAGGGGGAGTTCACGGAAATCGCTTACGGGATGAAATCTTCCTAGTTGTGTACAGAGTGGGTCAAAATTAGTGGGAGCCACCTTTTAAATACAGCTGATTGTAGGTCCTCGTGGAAGGCCGAGAGGCCAGCAGCTTACGGGAATCGGACTCACCTTTATTGTGCCTCCTCCTATATATAAAGCTTGCAAAATTCGTACACACACAGGTACCGAATGCACAATAATAAAAGAGGCAGTAAATTTTAACGGACGTATAATTGAATTATTAAAAAAATGACAAATGTACGAAGAAATGACAGCAGATGGTGATTTTATAGTTCCATATTACAGGTTTTTAATTTGAACGTTCAGATGAACAAAACTCATCGCCGCTGGCGTACGTCATTTATATTTTTAAAAACACCTACGTGATCAGCGACGCCGGAGCTTACAGGAATGACACAGTTTGTATAAAAAATTATTCTACACTGTGTAGTACACAAGAAAGACAGTCGGCGACTGAAAGTCGCTTCTTGTTACATAAAAAAAGGTTCAATGCCTTGAAATTTTGGAAACTGACGTGAAAAAGGGTTCTTTCTTCGCAGCACGAACAAAACTTAGTTCTTTACCTTGAATTTCGATGAAGGCAGGCACAATTCTGGGGTTGTTTTCCAGATACAGGCAAAAACGTAGAAAAATTCTTCGGAAAATTTGCGAGAAGAAATTTGCTGCGCAACCCTCGTAGTTAGTCACAGCAACGGCACAGGTACAGGAACAGCGAATGGGCTCGATACTAATCCGCCAAAGGCGATCGGTTAATTCGCAATGAATTGCTTCTGTTTTGGGTTTAAAATCCTAGCGTACTTCTATGAATCCGACATTTGTCGATGTTCTGTTGTCACCCCATGGTAAAACAGCGAAACGAAAATATCACAAGGGATACCGATAAACCCCAAGCCGCCCCTGCAGCACTCAATTTATTTACGGCCCCCCGATTGATGGAATTTCGGAGACCGGAGTCTGGCGAAGATCTAAGGCCAACTAAGGAGCTAACGCGAAGTGAATCTACATCTCCCACAAAAATCTTGCAACATATTACGAAATATCATGAAATATTCCATATCAATTTCGGCACGTGAATTCGCAGAAACCGTCTTAGGTCAGGCGCGATGAAAATGGTATTCGGCAATTTAAGCCTACAAAGGGAAACTTCGAAATTGGTCTCGTCATAAATCAATCCTTAAAAACAAAATAACCAAAATAATAACGAAAACGGTAACCATCATAAAATTGGCAATTTAATTAATTAATTCCTATGAAGCGGCAATTAAAGTGCGACATTAATTCAAATGTAGCGGCAAATTTTAAAAGAATGTAATATTCTATTCACCATCTTGAATTCCTTTTTCTTTTAATGGGTATTTAAAGTGGGTATTCCTGTTTGTTCCATCCTTTCTACATGGCCATACCAACTTTACTCTACTTTTTAACTTCTTTTATTATATCTTCTTCCGTCCATATTTCGCTCATATTATTCCATTTTTAACATGTTGCATTCTTGGGAGCCTTGCAGTAGAGCGTTTCTACACTTCTTTAGCCTTTTTTCGTTTCCTCCATTAATTGCCACCTTATGGAGCTTTAGTTTTAACTACCGCATTTTTTGTTTCCTTGCTAACATTTTTATCCCATAGCATTATTATATCACTAAATATTTTGTTGTGTTTATATTTATTTCTAACACCCATCAATTAATTTCCACATCATTTGATATAAGTCGTCTCTCTCTTGTCCAATAAGAACTTGGTCATCCGTAAGGTGTAGCGAATACACTTATTTCTAAACAGGGTTGCTGCCCCGTCCATATATATTTTGCAAACCCTGGTCTTGAATCTTTATTTACTTTGAAACTTTATTTTTTCTACATGATTTATACGTTACCATGTGCAATATGGAATTATAACTTAACATGAAAAACCAGAACAAACAATCAGAATTTTTCAAAACGATATCAACGAGGTGCTGTAAAAAATGGTGTTTAGATATTGTTTCCAGTCAAACTGAAACAAAAATATTTTCATTAAGGAGATACACGAATTCCAAAAAACTAGAAGTAATCAATTAGGCAATCGATTGCATCGTAGAGATCAAAGTTCAATATACTTGGGCATACATCTGGACGAAGAAGTTAAATTAAGACATCATGTTAATTACAACTTAAATGATTGAGTATTCTGTATCCGGCCATCAATCGAGCTTCCTCATTAAAACTTGAGTGCAGTGTTTTGCTTTCCACGGCGCTAATAAGAGCTATTATAACATACTGTTGCCCTGTATCGAGAGTAGGCTCTAGAATCCAAATCGACAAAGTTGAAGTGTTTCAAAATAAAGTGACTCGCATAGTTGGGTTTGCCGCAAGAGCCATATACTTGGTGAACTCAGCCTGCTTCCATTTGGAAAATATTAGTATTTCTACTCAATGAAACTTATGAACAGAGTAAAATAACATACAACGGCGTATAAAATGTAAGTTACTACAGGATATTTACCTACGGCTCTAATCGTTAGTTTATTCAAGTAATATTATATTTGAACGACAAGAAACCTGTAACTCTTAATTTGTAGTTATTTTTATTAAGATACTGAAGGATTAATACTGGATTAGGCATTAAGTTAAGTCATGTTTTTAAACAGTTTGAACAAAAGCTTGTACTGCTGAGCTGTAATCAAATAATAAAAAAAAGTTCTTCTAAACTGCAAAATAAATGTTTATGTGACTTGTCTGTCAAGGAAACTAAACATCCTTAGATTTCACAAAATCATTGTGATATTTCTGTTTTCTCATATCAAAGTTATCCTAAATGTAGGATTTTAATATTCAAACGATGTTGACGTGTAATCGTTGTGATATTTCAACTCTCTCATAGCAATTTTATCCTAAATCTAGGATTGTAGGATGCAAATGGTGATTTTGCGAAATTATTCTGGTATTTCTATTTCCTTATACCAAAGTTATCCTAAATCCAGGATTTTACAATTCAGAGGATGATTTCGTGTAATCATTGCGATGTTTGCATTTCCTCATACTAATGTTATCATAAATCTAGGATTTCAACATTCAAACGATGTTATCGTGTAATCATTGTGATATTTTCATTCTTTCATAGTATATGTTATCGTAAATCTAGGCTTTTAGGATTCAAATGATAACTTTGCGAAATTATTCTGATATTTCTATTTTCTCATACCAAAGTTATCCTAAATCTAGGATTTTAATATTCACAGGATAATTTCGTGTAATCATTGAGA
>JABXWE010038734.1:0-11041 GCA_014611495.1 Limonius californicus
GTAAATTAATTCTTTACAACTAAATGAAAGCATTGGTGTTAATAACATAACCTCAAAGTATCTGCCAAATCCACTTCCAGTTATATTTTCTAAGGAGCTTTTCTTTCTAACATTTTAATTTAATTATTGTTCGCATTAGATTTTTCCCATGATCTAATTTTCTGCAGGAAGCTTCATTGAACTTTAATGGTATGAAGTTATTATAACAAAGTGGAGATGGCTGCGTATTTAAGCAAATCACGAGAGCGGCTCTTAATTACCAAGCATTAATCGTCAAGAAATAGCTGTTTTCTTTCCTTCAAGATTCTACTAATGAAGAAATTACGAAATTAATAACACGCCAACTTGAGTGCTCCTTTGTATTCGAACGTCATTAATTATCGTATTCTTCTCAGAATCCTGAAATTTTCTGGGCTTCAGCAAATTCGATCCCACAAAATCGGCACTGTTTAAGTGCATAAACATACCAACAAATAGCAACAGAAATAAATCTGTTTGCAATCAGGTCCAATCCTGATGGACAGTTTAGGTTAGCAGCGAGTTAAATAAAGGATCGATTTATCCCCCGAACAAAACGGCTCAGACAAATTGCTGCTTTCAAGATTGTATACGACCCAACACCTCTACCTGGTCGCCCTCGGTCGGACTGTGTTCAGTAGAATTCGAAATTTCGAAAACGCTTCACCGTCTAATGCTCGCTGGTACCTTGTTGCAGTTGACAATGCGGCCGTTTGAGGGAACCTTTCGGAGGCAATTGAGCGTGAATCTCGACCGCCCCTCGCATTTCACGCGGATTTGCCGATATTTAAAGCTAACTTGGCCCGGAAATAGCATTTATTCCCCTACATAATAGGACAAACATGTAAGTTTCACTACTGTACCTCTGTTAATGTATTGTATAGGCTTACAGTTATCCAATCTGAGGTGAAGTAAATGATGTAAACTGTATCAACAAACGTGGTAGAAGAAGTTTGTAGAATCGTATTAACTTAGGAAAAAAGTTAATAAAGTACCTAATTTTTTAAAACAAATAAAGTAAAAGTTATCAGAAAGTAACAGAAAGTAAAGTAAAGTAAAGAAAACATAGAAATTACAATGATTTAGTGACGAATTTGTGAACTTCCTATATATGTTAAGAGTTGCTACGAAATTAAATGATTATGTACAATGTACAATAAATTTAAATCTAAAACACACGAAGCAACATATAGAGCTGTGGAAGACAAGAAAATAATGAGAGAAAACAAAGCTGGCGGAACAGAGAAGTGGGTGATTTAGTACAAAAAAAACGACGTAAATATTAAAAATGATTGTCAACACGAGACCCAGAAAATGAAAGAGATCATTTGAGAATTAAAATGGAAGTAAAACAAATAGAAAATTATCAAACTGTGGAAGCGTCGTAGAACGTAAAGGTAGAACACAAGGAAACAAACATCCAAATGATAAAAATGGAAACTTCGAGTTAATATTTTAAAATACTGTTACGTGCAGATTGCGATAAATATCAGACCAAGCAGAGTACAGAAGCTACAACTAAGAGAGGAGAGACCATCGCCAAAATAGCTTTAGAAGAAGTACGAATCGCAATTAAAAATATGAAGAATCGTGTTTATGAGGTATTGACAGAGATATTTAATAGCTGCCTAACAGGAAACACTACGCCAACTGAATGGAAATTGTAGTACATACACCCTATACACAAGAAAGGATCACAGCTACTACTGAGACATAAATCTGGAAAAACTGTATATATGGTCGAATAATATAAACATTAATAGAAACGAAAATATCTATCGATATATTGGCAATATTTTAATAGTGAAACAAGTAATGGAAGAAAGGAAAGTAAGATTGGAAGAAACGCATGTGATATGTGTTAATATAGAGAAGGTCTATGTACGGCATTGTTCAACTGAGTAGACTATTCCAAGCATCACTCAAAATAAACATCAATAAAGCCTGTATACATGCAACTGAAAACTTTATGAAAACCAAGTTAGTGCTGTTAATATTAGAAATAAAATTACAAACTATTTAAACTGTCAAAAGGACTAAGATGGAGCTGTTACATATCTCCAACACTATTTAAAATCTAGATACATATATTAGAAACTAAAATATTGGCAGGCTAAGTGTAAAGACGTGAGAATGCTTGTACACATTGCTTTTCGATGATGAGAGAGTATAATTAATGCTTACACATGATACGTAACCTGAAAACAACTTATGAAGAAAATGGCATCATATAAACTTAAAACAAAACAAAATATTTATTAGCAGGGATCAAAAGGGACGACGTCAATATCAAAGAAGAAAGTATTAATATATATTATATTCGGGGCGTTCAATAATATATCTACCGGAGTAAGAAAATAAGACGTATAAAAACCATATTTTTTTATTATTCAGTATAGTCTCCATGACGTCCAGTACACTTGTTTTGTTCCCCTCCAGCAACGTTATCCTCTCTAAAAAAGTCTATCGGTTGGTCTGCAAACCAGGCCTCCATCGCTGCCGTCACATCTTCATCACTTGAGACGAAGGAACTTTCCAGGTATAATCCGAGGAAGCCAAGTCGAGGTAGTAAAGTGAGTAGTTTAGCTGTTTGAAGTCACAAGCGCGAATAGCAGCGTAAGCTTTTTGTGTATTTTTCTCTAAATATATTGACATAAAGCGGCCAAAGTATTGTCATAACTTTCTCCAATAATGGTGTTCTTGTATGGCGTGAACTTTAAGAGCATCCCATCCTTATCCCAAACTCAGTTACCATCACCTTGACAGCCGAGTTCTCCACGTTGAATTTCTTGGGGATTAGTGAAGTTCGATCTGTACATTGCGTAGACATTGCATTTTTGACTCAGGATATTCAAGATAGACCCACGTTTAATCTCTAATCACCAAACTTTGGTAAATATCATCTACGTCCATGTGCAGTAACTCCAAGGTCTGTAGACAAAGCTGACGTGTGACGTCCTTCTGAAGTGGTATGGATATTCCACTGATCCACCTCGCGCTAACTTTTGGCTACCCAGAAAAAATGGAGTGGTGACCTACCTAAAAAGAAAAAGGTATAAACCTCTTGAGTAATGAAATAAACAAGTAAAAATAGATATGGATGAAAGAGGTATTTCGGATAATGACCGGAAAGTCAAAGAAAGGTAACGTTTAGGACGACTTTGTTTTTATTACCATGTTACGTCTTTCAAATTTTATTTAAAGGAATTGCGTTGTTTTACCTTGTTAAATAAAAGAAAAAGACAAGCAAAGGCAAAATAAAACATACACGAATAATATGATAACAATCTTTTGCTGAAAACATTAATTAGTAAAGTCGAAGCGGTCGTAGGCAAGAAGTCAGCGTGTTAGGCTTTTACGCTAAAGATCTGAGGTTCAATTCCCAGTACCGGAATATTTTAAACGGCCGTTCTCCCTTGCAAAGCAACAGCAAACCGGCGAGGTATTCTGCCTAGTAAATCTTCTCTCAAGTACAAGTTGTTACACTTCTCGTAGTTCGGAGCCAACGTTAAGCTGTAGGTCCTCTATGTCTGCGGTACTTTAAAATGCGCTCCGCCAGCATAGGAGAGAAGATCGCTACCTCTCACAAGAGACAAAGGACTCAAAGAAGACGTAAAGTCAATATACTTCCCGGATCTACATATGTTCCATATATTTATCTGTTCTGGTAACATTTTAAGTTTGAAGAGTTGTTTTTATATAAACAACAGCAAACTTTGTATCAGTATGATCACTGTTGCAGGCAACAGGAACCAAAGATAAAATTTTTATCGTAGTAGCTTTCATTTCTGCCAAAGAAGGTTCTGTAAAAAAAGATATTAAATCGCTTTCATTGACAGCCTTTTTGTTCCACTGCTGGGAATCGACCTCTTCTCGGCCACGTGTTTCTCCTTAACGCTAAGGTAAAAACACGGGGGACCTACAGTTTAACGTCGAATCCGAACGACAGAAATTCCAGAGAAGGTTTTCAGCATTAAGATCCCACGGTTGCAAGCCGGATTGGGAAATTGTGTGTGATGGGTTGCAGACAAGATTTTTATAAATCTGTATAGTAATACTTAGGTTTCAAACCCAAGCCAGAATCGACGTTTTAATTAGAAAGTGAACATTCTGCCAACTGACTTACCACCACAAGCGCTTTACTTGCAGCTATTTAGTTTTGGGGAATACGTTAGCAAAACACAAGCCTAAGTGTGTCTTCCAGCTTCTAATAGTTTACGAAATCTTGCTTATAACACCACACTTGCAATCTCATTGAAATCTAGAAGATATCGATAAACACCCACCGAGCTACAGCGAACCATTTTTGAAACAGCAATTTTGTAGACCAAAGAAGTAATTAAAATTTCTCACAGGTAAAGCTTAGTAAGGACATTTCGTAAATTGTATAAGACAAAATATCTGTAATACTCCTCTTCTTTACAAAAACTACGCATTAACCTTGCAACGTTATCTCGTAAAATATCATCCTTTTAAAAATTGGACCCATTTATCATCTTTCTTCACAAAGAAATTTCTAATTGACATATGTCTTCTGAAACATTCCAATCACCTTGTGAAAAGCATTACACTTAAAAAACACCGAACTTTTCGCATGAAAACTTGAGCAGTGTGTGCGATGCTATAAATTTAGGGGTACTACCTATCAAATCAAATATCGCGTGATCAAACATAAAACAATGAGAGCGGGCAGATGTTCAACTAATAGTTGTTAATCGGTTATTGGGGGCGAGTACGGGGCATAACAGCTATCACTAACTAAAGAGGCAGCTGATCAGATGCACGGGTTGTGAATCACCGTCGGTTTTCCACCTGCACGATCACCTGGAGAGTTTTCCCTTTTGTATTTAAAACACTCGCAAATAATTCCTTCCCTCGTTAATCATATTCTGATTGTTACAGAAATCGATGGTAGTAAAAATGGCTCATCCAAAATGTTCACTGTCTTAAAAAAATCAGGAAGGTATCAAACTTTCAAATTAGCCAATTAGAGCGTTTATGAGAGATAAGGATGGGTCACCAATGTTAGAAAATTTCAAAATATCTTAAACCGATCAAGAAACTACTCGTCGAAGCGTGTACATAACCTCACAATAAAAAACAAACTTTCATCCTAACGCAGCAGTATCTTTCATTTGAATCAAAGATATTCTAACTTTTTTAATACGAGCGAAATAGAAGTATAAGATTTATAGTCAACAACACTGTCTGTGTAAAATGCAGAATGCAAAATGTTCTTCGAAAGTATATGCAAACGAGAAAAGAACAGGGAAGAACAAATATCTGAAGAAGGAGAGCTGCGAAACGATAACAGAAACAACAAAAGAAATGATTATAGGAATCTTAAAACAACTCAAGAACCGGAAAAGTCCTGGCCAGGACAATATATATAACGAAATGTTGAAATACGAGGGGAAACTATGATATAAAGAAGTAAGCACTCTATTTAGAAATATCCTGAACAAAAAAAAACAATAATCAAGGGATGGAAAACCAACGTAATAATTCCCATGTTGAAGAAAGGCAGAAAACTACCTCGAAATAACTCTTCTAAACGGTACCCTAAAAGCATGCACAAAACTCATCTTCAAAATAATGGTAAGAGATATTAAAATAAGAGCAGCAAAGGTTTAGAAGAAACAGATCCACGACTTATTCTATATTTACTACAAAACAAATAGCTGACAAATTGCTTGTATTTAATAAACCAGTATGCATGTGCTTCGTGGACATGGCCACTGCATTCAACAGAGAAAGAACCACAAATCATCATCATCATCATCATCATCATCTGACATGGAGCCGACTCGAGGGTCAATCCTGGATACGCCAGGCCCACCCCATGCCAGTAGTTAAAAAAATTAAAGACAAAATAATAAATCAAAGGATAACTCAATTAGTACATGAAATCAATAAATATTGTAAAATAGTCATCAAGGTAGGACACAACAAGTGTAGAAGTAAAAAAAGTGATGGCATTAGACAAGGTAATTCACTCATTTGTCTTCGACATGATCATGAATAAAATAATAGACCACCTCCCTAGAAAATCAGAATGCAAACTGGGAAAGACTTACTTTCATATTGTACGCTACGCTGATGATGCTGTACTTACAAAGACTACCACCTTTACAAGCAGGAAGCTAAACGTCTCAACATTATTATTAACACCCAAAAGACACAACTAAGGAACAATCAGATACAAACTAGAAATTGATGGGAAAATTCAAGAACCTGTTAAGGAATTTAACTATTTAGGGTCAGAAAAAACAAGAAATCACAATATACAACAAAAAGTAAGGAAGCAAACAATAAATATGTTACTAATGACAGAAAATAACAATATATAAGACAGGTATTAGAATCGATTTGACCATATACCGCGGAGCCAATGGAAGACAATACAAATGATGAAAACAGTCGAAATGAAAGTAAAAAAAATATATACGGCAAAACACTACATGACAAATTAAAAAGCGAAGATCTGACGGAAGCAAGCAACATACAAGACATAGCTAGACTGTTACTACAAAGAAGGGGGTACTGGAACAAACATGTACAAAGAATAGAACGGACTAGTCAAATTCGCAAAATTCAACAAACAAGTGGAAAGAAGGTCGCAAGGTAAACCAACAAAATGATGTTGAGAGTGTTGGACGTCAACATCCGAAAAGATGTAGAAGGAAAATACCCTTCCTACGAGGCTTGTTCAACTGTTCTTTGATCAAATTAGCCTTGAAAACAAATGCAATAATTCAAATGACGTTTGTTAATGTTAGTAGTGTTTGTAAGCAACACATTAATCAGTTTCTGGCGTTTGAATTTGATTCTGACTTTTAAAACTTCGATTTTGAAATGACGTTTGTTGTTGAAAATTCGCCCAAGTTTGATCACTGCTACAATTTTTATGCGCTGAGGGTTTGCAGCCTTTGCAGATTCATACGCGAATGCAAGCAGCGAATGGAAATGTATGTACTGTGTACCCAACTGTGAAGGAATGGTGCCAAAAATTTAAGAATGGAAAAGAGGGGACTATGGATGAGCCACGACCAGGTGCACGTTGTGCTGCATTAACAGAAAACAATATGGCATGTGTGGAAGGTCTTATTAGAGAAAATCGTCGAATTTCAATTAAAAAAATTTCAGAAATTATTGGTGCGAGTGTAAGATCTGTCCATAGTATTGTTCGTAATCTGGGTTACAGCAAAGTTTGTTTGCAATGGATTCCTCGTCTCTTGTTTAATAAACAAAAATGCTTGAGAATGCGCTTATCTCTACAACACCTCACAGACTATAGGCAAAATGGTGATGACTATCTTCTGTCAATAGTTACTGGTAACAAAACTTGGTGCGATTACTACGAGCCATCTAGTAAATTATCGTCAATGTAGTGGAAACAATCAAGTTCAGCACCACCCAAGAAGTTTAAAGCACAGCCTTCTGTAGGCAAGGTGATGTTAATATTTTTCTTCGGCCATAAGGGACCCTTGTTTATAGAGTTTAAGGAACCTGGAGTAAATGGCAATGCAAATCTGTACAATGAAGCTTTGAACAAGCTTCATCAAGCAAGAAGACGAAAAACGTTCAGGAAAACTTACGCGTGGGGTCATTTTGCTGCATGGCAATGCTAGGCCTCATGTTGCTAATGTAATAAAAAATCTTCAACGAAAGAAATGGAGGGTTTTAGAGCATCCACCCTATGGCCCGGATCTAACGCCTTGCGATACCACATTTTTGGACCGCTGAAAAATGCGTTAAAAGGTCGGCATTTTGAGTCTGACGCAGAATTACAGATAGCTGTGAAAGACTTCTTCAATCAGCAGCCACAAGAATTCTATGAGCAGGGAATACGTCGGTTAGTAAAACAATGGGATAGGTGCCGTAACTGTGACGGTAATTATTTGTAAATAAATTGTTGAATAAATGTTTTATAAAGCAAAGATGGGTTTCACTTGACCACACCTCGCATATGGGAAACCTTACCTGAAGAATGTAGATGAAGAATGTATTAAATAATGCGTTTTCATAAATTGAACAATACAAGGTGATTCAAAAGGTGTGGTCCAAACGTTAAGGTGTAATTGGTGATGTTAAAATAAGTAAAAAAGCCAATAAACTCATGTCCGATTCGCAATTGTTTTCTAGTTATAACAATATTTTTATTTTTAATAAACAACATATACAATTAGAAGAAAAAATAAAAATAAACACAAATGTTCAAAATGTTCACCCTGTACTTGTATACAAAGTTCACAACGCCGACACAGGGAATCTTGAACATTCCTCAACTGTTGAGGACCTCTTCGAATATTCGCAACAGCTTCATTTATTCTACTACCTAAGCCATCCCTGTTTTGAATTTCCGTTGCATAAACTTCTGCTTTTATACTCACAAGTACAAATCTAGTGGAGTAATATCAGGCGAACAAGCCGGCCATGCTGCTGGACCTCCTCTTCCAATCCAGTGTTCTGGGAAGTTACGATTTAGCCAAACTTTAACCTGCCGTGAATTGTGCAACGGTACCCCGTCATGCTGGTACCACATTGATCTTCGCACATCAAGAGGCACACCTTCTAATAGTTCCGGTAAGGTATCGTCTAAGAAGTCTAAATACATTGCACCATTAAACCGATGTGGTAATACATAAGATCCGATAACATGACAGGCTACAAAACCGGCCCATATGTTAACACTGAAGCGTTATTGAAAAGCAGTTGTGAATGTAGAATGAGAATTTTCGAAATCCCAGTGATGCATATTATGCCAGTTGTTGATACCATTCCGTGTGAACTGCGATTCATCCGTCCAAAGAATTTGACTTAAAAATTCTAGATTGTTTGCGGTAGCATCTGCCAACCATTGACAAAACTGTAGGCGCCTCAAATTATCACCATTACCTATATAGATTTTGTACATGTTGTATGCTCAATTTTATATGAAATGCACCACCCATTAAAAATAAAGCTACGTGTCTGAAAATTTGCTAAAATAATGTTTTATTATTGCGTATGAAATGATCACTATTCCATTAAAAAAAGCAAGTGGTTGTGGTGTTCGTTCAATGTCTCTCATCAACTTGTTGCTTAGAAACAAAAGAATATCTAATAAACATTAATTAGTTGTTTCGAGATTTTGCTATATTTTGTGACAAAATTAATGTTTTAAAATGCCTCCAGTAAGACAACGTAGAAATTTTAACCACATATCCGATTTTGATAGAGGTCGAATTATCACATGAAAGAAGCTGGACTTTCTTTTCGTGAAATTAGCAGAAGGGTAAATCGGGACCACACTACAGTTGTACGAATTTGGTCTGCTTGGTCACAAGAAGGCATTCAGCGACATCGTCCAACTGGTAGACCTCCACGTAGCAGCAATGTTCATGAAGATCGACTTTTTCGAAGAATGGCTACACGAGACCGCTTTCAAACACCAAGGTCTTTTGCTGTAGACTGAATGCGAGCTCTTCACCGCCGCGTGTCTATGGCTACAATTTACAAAAGAATCTCTTCTTTTTGACTGCGGTCCTACCGGTCATTCCAATGGCTCCCTTTAACTGCACATCATAAGGCTGTTAGGTGTGCTTGGTGTCAAGAGTGGCAGCATTGGTATCAGCAATGGAACGACATTGTCTTCAGTGACGAATCAAGATTTTGATTGTGGGCAAATGACGGCCGTAGGAAGGTACGCCGATATCGAGGAGAAAGACGAAATCTAGAGTTTGTTGAAAGAGCCATACAGCTTTAACACCTGAGTTATGGATTGGGGTGCGATTTCTTTCGGTAGAAGATCACCTCTTATGTTCGTCCCATGCTCATCGCTATATTCATAATGTCCTGGAACCGGTGTTAGTATCATTCATGCAGACGTTGCCAAACAGTATTTTCCAACAGGATAACGCACGTCCACACACTGTAAACATTACCAGAACCTACCTCCAACAAGCACAATCAACAACATCTTTGACATGATGGGCCGGCGACTAAGATTATTGCCAAGAGCTCCCAACAACTTAGATGAGCTGAGACACCAACTTGAGGTTATATGGAACGAGATACCCCAGCAGAACATAGACCACTTGATAGAAAGCACGCCACGACGAGTAAATGCTGTTCATGGCGATGTTACACATTATTGATTTTGTTTTCGTTGTTGTTATTCTTTTCTTATAATTGTTAATCTTTTTTTATGAAAACCTGATCATTTCATACGTAGTAATGAAACATTATTTTAGTAAAGCTTCAAACCCGTAGCTTTATTTTTAATGGGTGGTGCATTTCATATGAAACGTAGTGTATTTAGTAGGGACATAAGCTGTTTCTGTTTAATATACGCCAAACTGTCGACTGGGTAATATCTAATTGTCTAGAAATTCTTCTAGTACTCGTCGATGGGTTTTGCTGGACTGCGTCAATAATGTCAACATTATTGTCCACGTTATTTCTTCCAACATGATGAGGTGGCCTAACCATACCTGTTTCATACAAATTTCGGTGCAACCGTTCAAATAATCCGTGGTCAGGATGTCGCCGGTGAGGATACCTTCTCCGATATTCTACCACAACTGCCGAACATTCCCGCTGCAATAGCCGTATACAAAATGCATTTCTGCATATTCACGTGCAGAAAAAGGCTCCATCATCACTACACTTAGAAAACAACAATAATTCAAGCTTCTGTCATTACAAATTAGCATTTGTAGGCCGGATGTAAAACTTAACTACTACATCTATTCCAGAGTTCACGAGCAGTGCCGTTTCGTGAGTGCGAGACGCCTTTGTTCAAAGTTATATTTGAGTGCCCCCATAAATCAGAATTTGCAAATTAAAATAAAATAATTTCCAGATTTTTAAATTCATTTAGTATATATATATAGTATCAGGGGACCGTCAAAAAATTCGTTATATAGAAAATAAGATATAGGGAACATCAAATGCTTTCTTCTTCTTCTTCTTCTTCTTCTTCTTCTTCTTCTTCTTCTTCTTCTTCTTCTTCTTCTTCTTCTTCTTCTTCTTCTTCTTC